>WIUT01000507.1:0-43235 GCA_010645135.1 Tetragonula clypearis | reverse complement strand
ACATTTTAAAAGTCCTTACTTTTTTACTTTGTAAAAAAAAAAATTAAAATAAAATATTTTTTTTTTTTTTTTTTTTTTTTTTTTTTTTGAAAAAAATGATCTTGCGAATTGTCTCGTAGTTGGCTTATGTAAAGAAAGACTATTAGATGGCCCAAAAAGATTGCATTACATATTATATATATATATATATATACACACATAATGCGCACAAACTTTTTCATAAAGCAACTTCTTTTAAAATAAAACTTATAAAGTTTAGAGAAGCATTCGTCGACACGTTGATTGGAGAAGAGATTCAACCAGTTTCAAAATAAATTAGATTGCAAGAGTTTCATTATTTACAGAGTATCCGAATCTATGAAGAGAAGCCAGCCCTTCGCGTGGATGACTGTTTCAAATAATTATCACAAATAAAAAATATTCTTTTGCTTGTTGATTTTCAATAAACTTTGTATTATTATATTTTCTGTTCATTTATTAATCAATTTTCTGTTCATGTAAGCCAATAATGATTTTTTCTCGAGATTTTTTCTCTTTTCTATTCGAGAAAGAGGAATATCTGAAAAATCGCCGGGTTCCTTTACGAAAGCATCAACGATAATATCCAACGAAATGCACTAAGTCATAAATATATAATTCAACAACTGAAACGAAATTCTCTATTTGTATAACGAAATTTTAGCTTTAGTACTTCATTAAATGAACGTCGGCTGGTTCAATTCACTTAGCTAAACACGAACTGCTTGTCTTTCGATAAGGATTCAGATAAACGGGATTCTATTATACAAGTATTGCCAATTTATAAAATTGATAGTTCAGCCAAGAATATATAGGAACAGGTAGATACTCCAACAATTGATAAACAATATGTCATTATATAATTTCCTCAACTATACGAATAAATGTATCTAGTATCTACTTCGCTACCGCAACCATTATCTTTCTACAACAAGAGGAAACAGCACAGATCGCATCATGTCCACGCGATTTACGTTAACATCGTTCAATGGTGCCCGCATTGACGCTATCTGTCATCGGAATACCATTCAACCCATGAGTACTGACGACAGAACATCGGGTTCTGACAAGGTTCAACTTGAAAGAAAAACCTGAAGATCGTATCTTTGCTTTTCCTGAAATAGTAGACTATTTCTTCGTGGTCCAAGCTCGATAGACTTGTAAACAATTCCAATACGATAATCGGATTTCGCACGACAAGAGGCGAAACAGCAGTTGCAAATAACGCAGGAGAATAATTATTGATTGTACAATTATTGAATATGATTATCGAGCGAAATACGGAATGAAGGAATTTTCAATACAGCGCGATACAATTTAACACGGTTTGTGCTTAATTTGGCTTGAAAGTTAAAGTAAAACGATGGATGCTAAAGTAAAGTGAAGAAAAGTAAAGAACTAAAGAACTAAAGGTTAGTGGCTGGTCTGTAAACAATAGAGGATCATCGAGCAAAATGGCGGCCCAATACACAAGGCGTCTAATCCCGGATGAGACGACGGATGTGACGGTGGCAGCAAAGGACGACGGAGACGAAGGTGGAAGAGGGAGGAGACGCAGACGCATCTCTCGGATTACGTCTTAACAAGCTCCACGACGTTCATTTGTCTTATCCGCTCTCGCTAATGCGACAGCAGCTGTTGAAATGATTAATTCACCACGAGGATGTTCCTACGCCTTGTTCAGACCCGTAGACGCGGCTGCATTCGCGCTACCACTGCTACACTCCGACTTTCCATTATGGTTCCCGTCTCGATTAATCAACTCCCTTATCGTTACTATAAATACCGTCAAATATTTAATTAAACATCGTGTTCACGATGACAGTCGTTTGACACGAACATATCACTCGTCAGCTATTTTTAAAGTACAGACAGAGGTTATTTATCTGTTGTATTACGCATTCATCACGCATTCAGATACACAATTATACCTGAATGTATTTTAATTTAAACAACTGATTATGAAAACATCACGTATATTTATAGATTTATATAGACGTAGATCCTAAAATAATTTTCAAAGGCTCGATAAGTCAATAAATCCATTCTCAATATATCCAACGTTTTCTTATTTTTCAAGGTACATTAAAATATTTAAAATTCCTTTATTTTCATTCCTTCTACCCTCCAAGTAAATACCGTATTTACCGCAAAGTTTATTACAAAGCGATAATTAAATGCATGTCTATTTAATTGAATAAAGAAGAACAGAGCAAACGAAAAAATGAATGGCACAAAGAGAGTGGATGAAAACCTGAGTTGTCTACAGTTTCAAAATGACAAGAACGTCAGCGAGTATCTTAGGTACTTACCAGCAAATACAAAGAAACCTTATTACAACTGTTTATACTTTGTCAAAACAACGTTCGATCGCCAAGATCTGATTGGATTAACTTTCACTTTCCATAATTTGTCTGTCGCGTAGGAAAATGGGGGATCGGTTATTGTTACCGATCGATGACTAATCCGCTCCGCGATCGTTAGTATTCGCTACATAAGGGCGCTAACTGACTCGATTATGGTACGGGACCGTGGAGAACAAAAGACCACCAGCGTGACAATTGAACTTCATCGTGCTGATATAAAGTTACAGATGCGAAGGGAGAAAATAAGAGGCGAATATTAAGTCGGCATACAAAATGGCCGTCACGAAGTGAAAAAAAAAAAAAAAAAGAAATGGGATGCGTTAGCTCGTCTCGCTTCTGCAGTAGGTACCACATGCTGATTCACAGAATACGATGCGCGTAGGGGACGAGGAGCATGGCACGCATGCGCCAACTACGCGATCGAAAGCTCCGCCCGAAGACAGCCTTTGTTTAATCCACGGTACCTACGCCCACGACATGTGGCCAACAAACTACGAATTTGTTTCTCGGCGGGATTCTGATCTTGGATTGCAATACGCCGCAGATTATAAAAACCATGACGCGAATAAGAATTCGCAAGTATGACGCACTGTACATCAATGAGTTCAAAGCGTTTTTTATTGCGTAACCGTAATTTAGGTTATGTAATGATGTTTTCAGTGTCGCGCAAGCCTAAAAGGTTATTTTTAGTAACGTAAATAGACAGTAGACAGAAATGGGAAATTGTTGCAAATTATTATTAAGTTATATTCAAATGAAACATGAGAGTTTGAGAGGCACAAATGTAAATTTAGGTATTACATTATTTCATATTCAATAAATGCAAAAAAAACGTAGAAATTGTAATTAATGTTATAAATTGAGGAAGTGTGTGTATCCTAAAAAAATTTTCTTGCATACGGTAGCGTGGCCGAGCGGTCTAAGGCGCTGGTTTAAGGCACCAGTCTCTTCGGGGGCGTGGGTTCGAATCCCACCGCTGCCAACTTTTTTTTTATATTGATAGTTTTTAAAATTTTTAAATTAGTAATTAAAAATAAATATTGCAAAATTAACATTGCTGAAATTAAATAATAATCAAAATAGCTAATTTACACACTTTCTAAGCAGATATATAAAAACAATTTTAACAAGAATAATGAAAATATTAAAATAATTGCATATTTATATGTAAATAATATAAATCTAATGTAAAATACGAATAAAATAATAGACATAATAATAAAAATCCTGCATTATCATCATCATGGAATTATCTAGTATCAGTAAGGAAGTAATCTGTAATAACATTAACATGCTGGTAAAATAGGTAATAAAAAAAATATTGAATCAATGATCGAATATATTCATCTAAATCATTTTTTTTTTTTTCTAAATTAATTAGAAGTGAAATAAATGTTTTTTTGCATGTATTTTATTATGTGTTAGTGTTTTTGAAGATTATTTCTTACACAGCAAAGTATATTCATATACCTGTTTGTATTTCTTACAAAGATATCGATAAATTCCATTAATTACATATTATGAAAAAGAATGGAATTGATTGAACAAAAACAAATATTTAAAATCAGACGCGCATAAAATAATCGTCTTTGTAAAAAAAAGAATTTCGTTAGACAAAAATATACTCAATGTTACGTGATAATTTCTTACAGTTATAGCAATATCTGATAAAACATGCGAATTCACAGTTCTTCATAAATGCGTCACGCAAGTGTTTTTCAAGAAACAAAATTTCTAGAAACTCTTTAGTAAAATTCATTTTTGACGTTGAACACGGATCCGATAAGAAAGTCCATACTTGTACTTCTCACGATGACCTCTACTCTGATCTACTTAAGATGAAAACTTTCGTCACTAATACATTGTCTTTGCTGAAAGCAGGGAGTTTTATATATGATTAACGCCGCGAATAATATCGATCTACATCTCTAGATTAAACTTTAAGAATTGTTTGATCGAATTCTTTGTCACGATCGTCGAAACACTATTTCAAAACTTGCATTTGTACGAGCATACATATATATATAAAGATTTGAAAATTATAAATTTGTTTCAGTGTATAATTAGCATAGAATTACCACGAAGTTGCGAATAAATTTAAGGGAAAAAATTTTTCACGTATATTATTTTTTCAACAATCATGATTACAAATGATAAAATCGTACATGTGTCAATTTTGGAGTTAGTTAAATTACATCTTCTCTCGTTTGTGTACGGCTTGTGTTTAATAGTGAAAAGATTTCCTAAATGGGTCTGGAATCGCAAGAAGTTTTTCATGATGCAACAACGAGATAAGCCTCCGCCTTGTCTCGTGGACAATAATTTAGGAACTCATTCTTATGTAAAAATCAAAGTAAGTGCATAATCAAAGTTTCTATTATAGATCAATAATGCAAATAACGTGTGAGAAACATTTCGATTGAAAGCGTCCAAAAAATATATATAATGGTTAACTTTTAGCAACTAGTTTGATGCACACGTTCGATTTCGATCGATAGATTATAATATATTTTTAAGAGATGTCGGAAACACCTGCGTTAATTTCGTTCTTAAATATGGCGTACAATTCAATTTATCTCGCGTCGACCTTTTCATTATCATTTTACTTTATTTTCTTTTTTTTTGTTATTAATTTTTCATTATTCACATCAATGACAATGCTCTCCGTCGAACGAAATACATTCCTAATTTAATAATATTAGAAAATAAAAAGGTAGAAATAAAAACTATAGAAGAAAATAAAAACTATAGAAATCAAAATTTATTTCAAGAGTCAAAAAGAAGAATTAAAAAATTTTTATTTTCCCTATAGGGTGTAAAATTCCATTATGTAGAAGCTGGAAGTAAAAACGATCCACTTATATTACTCTTACATGGATTTCCTGATTGTTGGTTGTCTTGGAGAGAACAAATACCATGTCTTGCTCAACATTATAGGTTTAAAATTCATTTTCTTTAATATTTTGGTAAATTTGTAAGATTTTTTTTTTCATAACAATCATATGTTCCAGAATAATAGCAATAGATTTAAAGGGATTTGGAGACAGTGATAAGCCAGCAGCTAAAAGTTGTTACAAAATACGAATTTTAATTGAAGAATTGAAACAATTTATTTTAACTTTCGGAGTAAAACAATGCAGCATAATTGGTCATGATCTAGGAGGACTTTTGGGATGGTATATGGTGACCCTATATGGGGATATGATTCATAAATTTATTGCAATTTCGAGTCCACACCCTAATTTTTATTGGAACAGGACACCTGGAGATTCAATTTTTGATTTAAAGTAGGGCTATTATAACCATATGTTTTCTAAAATATTTTATTTCTAACATAGATATATTCACGTATATTATTGTTTAGATGGATACATTTCAGTAGATTACCATTTCTACCTGAGATTGATGCTCTTAAAGAAGATTTATCAGTCATAAATGATGCATTTCAACATCTTCAATTAAATAATGCAAAAAGTGAGAAAGATTATGTAGAAGCTTATAAGTATACATTTAGTAGGAAAGGTAAATAACTACAAAAAATTTTGAATAATGTAAATGTCTGTTATACATGTAAAAAATGACAAAATCAAAATGGTTAATTATAGAGGATTGGACAGGTGCAATCAACTACTATCGAAATCTTCCATTTATAAGACTTAATACAGATAATTGTGATCAAATTTCTACTAGAACTTTACTTATAATTGGAAATATGGATCCAATTGTAACAATAGAAAGTATTGTACAAAGTTCTGAATATATTAAAAACTTTAATGTGAAAATGATCTCTGGAGCACAACATTTTCCACACCAACAAAAACCAGATATAGTGAATGAAGCAATCAAGCTTTTCATGGGTAAGTCATTTTATAAACTTTTATAAGTATCACATATATTAGAAAATAAATAAATTATGTTTTAGGTACAAAAACTCATTTAGAAAAACCGTCATCTAAGAATATTATGTCTTCATGGCTTGGATCTCTCAGTAATACTGTCAAGTATGGCAACCATATGTTTGATACTGTTCATAAAAAAACTAGTGGAGTAGTTAATGTTCTACCTAGCAAAGTATTTTACTTAGGTCAAACTACAAGTTAAATTATATTTATATCTCATATTAAAATGTAAAACCCACCAAAGTCTTTTTGTATTTTCTTTATTTAAACTTTGGTCTGAGAACAGCAGAAAATATCTAGTTATTTTTCATCACAGAATAACAAAAGATCAGAACATAAAAAGACTTAAATAATCTTATATAGTTAAACTATAAAATACTCAACAAATTAATCTTTTTACCTTATAACTACATATACAAAAACATAAAAAAGGCTGATTTGTTTTAATATGTTTTGTTTAATATTATTTACATTTTATAAATAAAATAATTTTAGGGGAAAAAAATCATATATTTTGTTCTTGTAATAATATAAATATATAAGTTTTAAGTACAGTATGAAAAGATCTGTAAAGTAACTGTATATAAAATATATTAAGACATTTACATTAAATCAAATACATGATACACTATATAATATACTATAAATAATGGTTAAAATTATTTTTCACAAAATATTGTATATATTTGTTGAAATAATTTAAAGTAGAATGTAAAGAATGAATTAAATTGTCAATTATAAAAATATATATTTATTATAATTAAAAATATGTATACAATTGCAACTTTTAATGTAATTTTTTTATGTTAAATATATTAAATTTATTCTTTTAAAACATAGAGTCTGCTTCATTGTTTTACTATCTTTTTCTTTTATTAATAACTTTAATTATTTTGTTGCATCTTTTCTGATTTGTTTCCTGTAATAATAATCAGAATTTATAAAATTATTTAAAAGTAGAGAATCAGAAACCAAAATTAAAATCATGTTACTTTATACCTACTTCCCGAAATTTTCACCATCTTCAATAGTTTCTGGTAATTCACAGTTCATTGTTTCTGGCAGTAGAAAACATAATAAAGCACCAAATAATGGTCCAACTCCAAATATTAATGGTGGTAACCAAGGTTCAATTTTTCCCTAAATATACATATAATTCAATATATTACGATTATGTATTTAATTAAATATATAATAAAAACGAAAAATTACCATTGTTGCAATATATGGTGCAATCATACTTCCAACTCTTGCACAAACACTTCCTAAACCAACACCAACATTTCTGATTACAGTTGGAAATACTTCACTGCTGTACAAGTATATTGTTGGAAAACTAAGTGACATTCCTGCAAGACCTAATGTAGCTAAAAATACTGTGAAATTTGAATTTGATATCACAGTTAGTAATAGTAAACTTGCAGCAGATAAAAGATTTCCACTTATTAAAATTTTTAAACGTGATACACGTGATATTAAAAGCAAAACTACCATGGTTCCAGGTAGTTCAGCAGCAGCTGAAAATAGTAGATCAAATTTTAGATGTGTATTCTTATTAAATAAAAATAGGTATTATATAAACTTACCAGATACAGCAACATTCACAAAAATGTTACCATCAATATAACCCATATATTGTGCTAATCCAAAGAAACAACTACCACACACAAACCAATTAATGCATATACAAATAGTTTTTAATCTTAGATTTGGAGTTCTGAACAAGTGTGTAATATTATATTTTTCTTTACTTTGTTTATGACGAAGTCCCACATTACTTTCGTATGTTTCAATTGCTGTTTTAACATTTTCTATTGGTATTTTATTTCTGCTTGCTGCTTTGATTAGAATTTGCTCTGCTTTTGTCAATTTGCCAACAGCAAGTAACCATCTTGGTGATTCAGGTATAATCCTATAATATATAAAAATATGTCTATTTTAATTTTGATGGCAAAAAGATATTTGATATTAATAAAATTTTTAAATCAATAATAGTAGTGTTCAATAATTAACACTAACATACCAATAATATGATAACAAGAAAAGTGATGGTATAGAAACTGCCATTTGAAAACCATCCCATGTATGTGTTAAATATGAAATTAAAGGATTCATTAAATGACCTAATAAAAATGGCACATGAAAGAGAACTGACATGATTGAACGCCATTCTATTCCCACAATCTCCATAACTATAATTTAACACATAAATTAAATTATACATTTCTATAAATCTATATATATTATGTTACTTACAATATATTAATCACTTACGTAAAACAAAACTAACAAGCATAGTACCACCTGTAGCTATGGCAGAAATAAATTTAAATACTACAAATAGTTCAAACCATGGAACAAATGCACATATAAATCCAGTTAATGATTGTAATCCTAAAGCAATCATTAGAGGCTTTTTCCTACCAATTCTGAAAAAAAAGAAAGATTATTTTTAGTAATCTGTAACTTTTTTTATTTATACGTATGTATTTATTCCTTTTATTACTTTTATTATTTATTACATTGTAATAACATTTTATTATTTATTACATTGTAATAATTTTATTATTTATTACATTGTAATAACAGTTATCATACCGATCGGCCATTATACTGAACACTAAATTACCAATAAGAACTCCAAACATTACACAAGATTGTACAAAATTTGCTAATTGTTCTCTATCACAGACCAAATCCCACTAAAAATAATTAAATGTAGTATTATAGGAATTCATATATTCGAAGATAATAAATTAGAAATTTAATTTACTTGAGTTATAATACTCTCTTTAAATATGCGCTTGTCATATTTGAAACTTGTACATTTCTCCATGGTACCATTTCCTACATCTACATAACATTTTAATATTGTAGATTCATTAGTCATCGAGATTGGTGCGGCACATGAAAAATTAGTTGGAGGTGCGAGAAATATAATGGAAAGTTGATGCCAAGCAACTGGAAATTTTACAAGGGACAATGCCACAGCAATAACAATATGCCATGGGCCCATCACGCCCATAGCGTTTTGTATCACATCTAATGGTGCATGTTCTGAAACAAAATATTCTTAATTATTTATATATAATAATTTTATCTTATACTACATAATACCTTAATAATTAAAATTGAAATTGAAATTAAAATGATAATGACTAAATTAAATTGAAATAGAAAAAATATCATACATATGAAATTTGAATTATAATTGCCGCCAATAATCTCTATTATCGATAGATGGAAAATATTAATATTTTTGTATTTAAAATTTATCTTTAATTTAAATCTTTTCGTTAATTTTTATTTCAATTAATATTATAGAAATATTTATTAAAAAATATTTATATAATACTGTTGGAAATATTATTACCTGTAATTTATCAACATTGTTAAATATTGTTATGATTAAACGATTGTAACATATAATTCTCTAAATATAACCACAGGCATAGACGAGATATATGAATAGATCTTGTATCTTATGAGATTTCGTGTCCCATGCTCTAATAAATACCGATATAATAAAATAATATTATAACGTACTCTATGCTTAAACAACGATAAATTGGGGAACTACATTAAGTAAAACAATTGAAGTTAATCAAGTAGTTAATGCGCCAAAAATATGATTTTTGAAATCCATTACATTGTTGAAATTTTTCTATAAACTACAAAACTTTGTTATTTATTTAATATAAATCATCATTTCATGAAGATTTAATGAAAAATACAGATATATAGAATATATTCTTATATATCTCGCAAAATTAATTAAATTTACAAACTAAAGACCACTAATTATTAACTATTTTACAATTTCACTGAACTTTATTAGGGCAAGATAAGATTTTCCAACTCTCGGACGTAAAAATATTGTGCGTGAATGTGAAAATATGTATATGGCATCGTTTAAAAAAAATAAATTTGACTTCATAATTTCGGAACGAATGATTTGCAAGAAATAATTTATAGTACACAATCCATTGTTCCAAACAGTATTTGTAGAAACATTGTTTTGATAAGTCCGATCTTTTATAAACTTAAATTTCCGAGATAAAGATAATTCATTTAAGCTGTGGATTTATATATTTAGAAGAAACAGACGTCACATTTAATCATGTTATTTCACATTAAAATATCATATTTCAATCAATTTTCTTCCAATATTTTTAAACAGATGTAAACAATCAAATATATAGTAAATTTTTCATCGCAATTTCCATCGATCGCTGTTTTAAATCGTTATATTTCTTCATTGATGAAGTACCGCTATGTTCAATTCAATAAATAATTCTCGAAGCAGATGTGGCCACACTGTCCATATTTTTTTATTTCAATTCTCCTCAACAATATCACGGTACAAGACCTGACTAAATTGATACGACAGGATGTGACACGAAAATGATAAGGAGATCCTAGGATCTCGGATAAAAAAATACATTATATGTAGGTCTATTTATATATGTGTACCTCGTCTGTCATGTAACAGTAGTATTTATACGACTCAAATTACTGCAACATAATCTTGAAATCAGAGGTTCGCTTGAATTAATATGTTATTGCAGGCGAGCCACATATGTTTATGAGGTATAATGTTTATTATGTAGAGATATTATTTTGTGTATAATTACATAGATAGTTATAATCTTTATAAAATCATGAGAAAAATACGTGTATAAACACATTTAAATTTCTAATGTACGAACTTACGTATGCATCTAAAATAAAATTCAGAGGCGTTCGAAAAATAAGTATAAATAGATAGAAGGGAAGTAGTAGCAAGTTTTATTAGTATTGTTAAACACATTTTTAAATATATGGAATTCACAAGTACTTCTTTTTACAATTTACAAATTCCGATATATTTCGAACTATTATCTAAATTAGTTGGATAAATCTTTGCATAAAAATAATTTGTCGTTAATAAAAAATAAAATAAAATTCGTTAATAAATATGATGAATATAAATATTCATTAATGTTTCTACCATTCTAATTACATTTCGAACAATTTAGAAATATAGAAACGACTTATATGATCCTCTCTGTAGAAACATTAAAAAATAAACACTAGATATTGTAGAAGTATACATTTCATTGTGTGAAAAATACATAAGTAATAACATAGGTCATTTATTAATAGATCATAGATAAATCATAGATCATCTGAGAACAAATAGATAGTTACGGAATTTTATATATAACTCCATACACAATGTATTTCACATTATAATTGGAGTAATAGATTTTAAAACTCAGTTAAAAATTAAAATTTAGAATATTGCAAGATTAAAACTTACGTGCACTATTTCGTAACAAATTTATTTTTTATGCAACAGAGAAATTTTATCGTTTTAGTTTCTAAATTATATTCCTTAATAAAACGAAAATTACATTACTTCAATAAATTGACAGGTTTTATGGATAAAATTTTAATTCAACTAAATTTAATACACACTTTCAAGAAATTTCGTCGCAATTCCAAAATACATATAGTTTTTTTTATTATAAATACTGATTATAACTAAACACATTTATTTTATTGTAAATTTATTTATAACTACAAAAGTTAAAAAGAATATTTATATATAATATATAAAAATTTATCTTTTTAGAAGTAAATAGATTTTATATTACACATAAAATCTATGAAAAATCTATGTTTCTTTTAATATACAGCCATCTTTTAATATTTTAATATTTTAAGTTTAACAGATATAACAAATTTCAATTATTTTTTCGTACGCGTATCTCGGTAACGCGCGGCATCGTACCACAAAATTGAAAGTATATTTAGATTCAATCGTGTTTAAAAGACTAACATGAATAAATGTAGAACCTTGCCAAATATATCAACTTACCTTTCATTGCCCCCTCGAGCATTGTACTTGAAAATTTCTGTCGAAATTTTGTTTCAGTTTGTACAATTACTATCTGCACAATACTATGCGTGTCTAAGTATTTTAAAAGCCTCAACTCTTATTGAAAGGCTGGAACAAACTGAAAGAAGTTCCAATGCTATTCTTTATCTGTTTTATCGATCTAGATCGCAAGCAATGGCAAGATAATAATACCACATTAACAGATATCTACCTTATCAATAACTTTGATTGTGTATTTCGTGTATACTTTTAACTTATTACATGCTTAAATACTGTAATTAATTATGATTGTGACTTAACGTCAAAAAACAAATATGAAACAATATGAACATGCTTCTTTTGAAATGACATTTATTTTGTCTAACATAGTAAAAAATAATAATAATTTTAATACAAATTAATAAATATTAATTGTATAAAGCTATAGTTTTTTTACATTTGAAATAAATTTATTTTTCAAATGCAAATGAACTAAGTATTTTACTCGAAGTTCGTTTTGGTTCATTATTTTGCTCACTCTCTGGACTTAGTTTTCTTTTTTTTGATTCCGAGGTCTCCGGAGTTTTGTTATTTTGTGAACCTATATTCTTCTCTTTGTATCTTGCCAAGGCAGTTTTTGTTAAATCAGCAGCACTTAACTCAGGAAACTCTTCTTGTAAGCTCTTTTTATTTTTAGTATACCAACTAATAAATGTTTCCCTTTTTGGACCATCCTTTGCTTCTTTTGTCTTGGACTTTGAAGCTACGGGTGTTGTTACTTTCTGCGGTTTCTCTGGAGCTACTTCTAATCCAGCTAAGCCTGTTTTGTGTAGAAAATAAAAATTTCAAATGAAAATTAAGATAAAGCATTCTTTTTTTAATAACAATAATAATACCTTTCGTCGCTGGAGAATTGGCGCTTTTTAAAAAGGGGTTACTTCTTTTTTGTGATAATGCTTCAGTCATAGATAATGGTTTAATTTCTATATCTGGCTTTTTTGTAATAGATAATGAAATTGTGGATCCTTTAATATCATTATTCAATTCTTCATCGTCGCTTTTATTAATATTTTCATTATCATTGTCATTACTTTCCATTTCTTTCTCTTTTTCTTCTTCCTTCATGTCAGCAATCGATTCTAATTTATTAGATAAAGCAATTCGATTTATTCTTCGTGCATATTTAATTGCCAATTCTATAACTTTTTCCGAAGCAATTTGTTCACATAATTCTACCGCTCGATACTCCAAATTATTTCGGCAAGCGAGCTAATCAAATAAAACAAATAAATATGTAGAAAGACATACTAATCTATAAATATAATAAATAACAAATATTAAATTTACCGCAATAAGGGACAACACTGCTTCATTCTCTTCTGATGGATCAGTTCCCAACTTCCATAATTTTAGTTCTTTCTCCGTTTTTTCACTTTCAAGTTCACAAAGCGGTAGAGTTAATGATACTTCTGAGATTACTGGACGTGGAGTAGTTGGAGGATAATGGCTTCCTTTGCACAAAACACAACGAGCGATACTTTGTTGTTCACTTATTCCAATTATGAAATAATGGTCTGCTTTACCCTTAGACTGTTTTAAATTTATTAATACAATGAACTGAATGTAATATAGAGAAATATATTTATTCACCTGTTCATTCATATCACTGGCCACTTTCCACAAAGACGATTTTTTATTATATACTCTAATAACATCATCAGCATCCATTATTACAGGGGAACCAAAATCAGTAATTCCTAACCACATTAGTTCTGATGATGGTGACAAAGGAAGACACAATGTTCGACTAATTAAATTTAATCCTCGAATTTGAATGAACAGTAAATTCATACACTGATCTCCTGACGTTCCTATTCAAATATTTCAAGTTCATTAAAAATTTGTTAGAAAGTAAACAATAAAAATGACACAATAAAAAAGAAATACCTATTCCAGTGTGATACGCAAGTACTAAATTATTATTCAATCCATTCATTGTTACTACAGGACCTGGCAAAGCTATGATTTCACGCTGCGTACCTCCTACGGTAAATATTCTTAAATGTCTCCTAGAAGTTCCAAGTGCTACAAAATTATTACCAGCTGCAATACAGTGTCCTTCTTCATCTTCAGGAAGCTCTAAAGACCATTCCTTATTTCCAGAACCCCAACCTATTTTCAATTTAATTATGATTACTTCTTAAATAAATAAAGTAAAAAAGTAATAATTACAATATTAACCTTGTAATGTTATTACAACAAGTTTGCTTCGTGTGTCACTACTTGATGGACAATTCAATGCAAATGCCTCTGTTGACAAAGCAGCTATTGTATGTTTTAAATAATTATTGATATGCATACTACGATGAACTGTCGCATCATGAAATTCTACTTCAATACTAGATTCTTCTCCATCTTCAGAAGTAAAACATCTTACCATACCTACATCATTCCATACCTATATGGAAATTAACATTTTAATATATATGTACGTGTGTGTGTGTGTGTGTAATTACTACGATAAAAACAATTTTACCATAAATCGAGATAATAAATGTAATGGTGATGAACTAGGTTGAAATGATGGCTGTAAATGGACTTCAGGTACAAAAGTATTTGCATCGTGTAATTTTTCAGACTCTACATCAGAATGACTTTTTTGATCATCTTCACGTTCTACTGATGTTTTGATTTTGTTTAGAGATATGACAGTTTCACCATCATCATCATCATCATCATCTTCTGGAATATCAAGATTACCATTTTTGACATCTTCACTTGTTTCTAAAGTTAATTCATTAGTTGCACTATCAGGCACTATCTAAACATAAAAAAACTAATAGATTACTTTTCAAAGTTTTAACAAAAATGCATGTTTTACATATACTTACAACATCAACACATCCTAATTGGCCTAAAGTATCACAAAATGCAATTTCATCTGATTTATCAATGTTCCAAGATAATGCTGTGATTTTAGTGTTCTGTTGATGTTCAATATAGCCAACTAATTCTTTATTTTGTATATTCCAAACAATTATTTCTCCTTGTACCGAAGTAGCAGCTAATAACGTGCCACATTCAGAAAACTTACATATATTAATTTCCTAAAATGGAGATAACAATATGATAATACATGTTATACTAAGTAAAATATTTAAATAAAAAAACGCACAGTTTTTATATTAATACATTTTAAACGAAATAATTCCTTCCAAGAAGATCTTTCAACAATAATTATATCCTTTATATTGGGATATGCAAGATATCTTCCATCTTTAGGATGAAATGAAGGCACACCATATGTTTTAGCTGTAAAAAATGAGTTACATTTAGGAACAACATTTATCCAACTGTTTACAACCCGCTTTTCTTTAATATTCCATACTCGTATTGAACCATCTGCGCTTGACGATGCCTGCAAAAATTAAATATTGTAAGCATGAAACTAGAAAATACATTAAGAACTTGATAATGAAACGTGTTTTACCACAAACTCTTCTTTTGGATCCAAAGACAAACCTAATATAGGAGCCTCATGACCTATTAATTCTATGTTATTTGACGTACTAATATCAGTAACTTGAATTCTCATATCACTACAACATAATACATATCAAGTGAACTAATATATGAACTATAATAATATAAATTATTACAATGTTGTATGTATATTTTATATACCATCCTCCTGATACTATAATATTACTGTCTTTCGTTGTTGCTAATGCTGAAACAGGTGCTGAAAATCTAGTAACTATTCCTTCTTTTTCAAGATCCGGATAATTAAGAATTTGGACTGTATTATTATCATTACCAACAAATATCTTTCCATTCTGAAATCATTAGAAGATTTATAAAAAAAAAGTTATAAAAACTAATAAGTATTATAAAAGAATATGAATTATATTTATATGAATTATATTATAATTAATGTTTTCATTTAATATATGTAATATATACCTTTGATACAACTGATATAGCTTGTTCTGAGACACAGCTTGCACTTGGATCATCATCCATTAGATTCAACCAATATCGAACATCTCCATCAGATCCGCAAGTGATAAGTCCTTTGCTAAAACTATAGATATTATCTTCTTAATTATATATTTCTTTTATTCATAATGTTTTGAATACTTTAAACATCTTTCTAAAAAGAACTAAACAAAAGAATTAACTTAAGAATGTGAAGAAATTACTTTTGAAATAAAAAAATATTTCTATTAAAAGTATCAATAAAGAGTATTAATTTGTATTTATAACTTTGCTTACTCTTCACCAATAAAATAACAAACGTCTGTATGTCCCTCTGGATGTGCATAACGCATAGGTTTCTTAATTAATGGCATTTTCTAATAAACCTGACCAACAATTTTACGTGTAATCGGATATAATATATTAACTAGCTAAAATTTTTCATTAAAAACTCGTGATCCTTTGCACCTGTATTTTGGCGCGCATTCTCCAGCCGTACGTATATCTCTTCGATTAGAAATTTAGCAGATTTCCTTGTGTATCGTCAGAAACTTACTCAAGTTTTTTATTTTTGAAGGTATAGTTAAAAGAATTAATTTTGAATATTCTGAATATTTTGAATATTTTAAATATAAAAGATATCCATATACGGTACAAAGAAAGAAATATTTACAAATTCAATTAGTTAATTCAAGCTCAATAGAAAAACAGTAAAATGAAACAAATGTAAAGTATTCAGAATGGAAGTTTATTTATTAATCTAGGGAATTTTTCAATGTTAATGCATCAGCCTGATGAAATATTTTTTCTGCAGCTAAATTCCGTACATTTGGTAGCAGACGCAGCCTTTTCTAGGGTGGCCTATATGCAACGAGGAGTTTGTAAATTTCGTCATTATAAAATATAAATTTCTCTATTAAGATGACCATGATTTCAAAAGCTGCAGTGGGCATTGCTGTTGGCATAGCTGGAATATTTGTTGGATATTGCTTTTATTTTGATCAGAAGCGTCGTAGCGATCCAGATTTCAAAAAGAAATTGCGTGAACGTAAGTTAAGCTATAGCATCCTAAATAGCTGATTTTTCTAAACCATGTGATGCATGTTTTATTGATACTATTCAGGATTGTATAAAAAAGCACTTAGAGTACACGTCAGTGTTATTCTAATGACAACAATGATTCATAATTAAAGATAATTAATTATTTTTAGAAAATTATATTTTTCATTTCATTAAATTTCATTCAATTCACTACTTATGTTATTTTGAATTTTGTTGATTTACTTTAGAATTTGATAATAATATATCGATATGCAACTTACTTGACGTTATATTAAATATGTGAAACTTGTTAATATTATTTCATATTTATAGGTAGAAAAGCAAAGAAACAAGCTCAGAGTGCTACTTCAAAGATCCAAGATTTAAAAGATCATGAGGTTGTGCAAAGATTTTTCTTACAAGAGGTAGCATTATATCTTCTAGCAAATAAATAAATGTTACTTAATTTTTTTTTTTATTACATTATATTTAATATGTCTTAAAGGTCCAACTAGGAGAAGAAATGCTTACATGTGGTGATATAGAAGGAGGAATTGAACATTTAGGAAATGCGGTTGCAGTTTGTGGACAGCCCGCACAATTGTTACAAGTTCTTCAAAAGACACTGCCACCACAAATTTTTCACCTTTTATTACAGCGATTACAACCTATTAGCCAGGTATGTAACTAAATGTAATTTTTAATAAGGAAAATGAAAGGGGAAAATTTGGTTTTTCACTTGTTGTTACAGAAACTATCAAGTCAAATTGCAATGGCTGAGGAAGACGTTGAATAAAATATTATGCAAATTTCGTTGAATATTTCAAAAAATAAAATCCAACCATTAGTAGAAAGTGTATGTTTTTTTCGATGATATAGACATCTGCGTGATTTTAATCTGGTCGAACTTTTTAATTATGTGTCTTGTTCTCCTTAACTAAACTTCCATATTCCTTAATTATACATTGTTAATGAAAAACGTGTTACTTATATGCATTTAAATTATAAATGGAAGAAATTTTTGTATTAATTTCTAAATACAATTTCTATTTAAAAATTTTTATCAGCTATTTTTAAAGTTATGACTGCCACAATAATGAGTTATAGTGTGCAGATTATGTATATGTTAATTAAAATGGTAGCAGATGCATAAATGGCACAGACTATAGAAAGGTTTCTAGTCACACAAAATTTTCTTTATACAATATAACTATAAAAAATTGTTCATAGTTGTTAAATGTATAATTTTAAAAGTGAGCAAAATTGTAAAAGTAAGGAGTAAATTGATCTTATTCTAGAAACTAATATAATTAGATATTTCAAAATAATTTTATGTATATTGATTGTTGTAGTATGTTGAAATATTATGCTCCCTTAAAAAGGAATTCATGTGAAATGTGATCTCAAATAACATGTTATTTCCTAGAAGCATTTATATGCTTAACTAAAAGAATACTATTATGACTACATATTCATAATGAATATATTTTATAGAATTTGCATAAACTTATGCAAATATACATTCTACCTTGTGAATATGAAATTAATATTCTTATAATATAGATGTATCATTATAAGCATATGTATATGACATTATTTTCAACGGTACTCACTAGCATACTAATCACTTCATAATTATTTTTTGTATAAAAAAATGTTCTATTCTTATAAATTAAATAAAAATAAATCTGTTTATATCTTAGCATCAAGTAAAAACTGTATCATATGGAAATAAATAAATGTTATTAATAAAAAAAAAAGAAGAAATATACACAGAAATATCTTTTCTATTAAAAAATTCAAGTATATTTTAATGCAATTTATTTAATTATTTCAAAAAAGGAGATGTAATATCATAATTGAAAATTGGAAATATTTTTTACAAAAAAGTTTTCTTTTAATAAAACAAAATACAGCATACAATATTTTATATCCTTTAATTACCCTCAATATATAATCAACATAGTATCTACAATGTACAATATTTTACAAATATTATATCTATAAGTCACTGACTTATTAACCATGGAACTATCTGATCAGTTATCATTGCTATATAGATAGCTTTCAATCAAAGTATGTACAAATAATTCCCTTCATATCAGATGGTGAAATAAATGAACATATACCTCGAATAAAAGTCAAAGGAAGCAAAAAAATATCAAAAAAGATAAGTCCCTATAATAAAAATAAAAAACGAGATACATCATAATGTATAGGTACGATCAATTGAAATCGTCTTATCTGAACACTGTTTAATGACGAATTAATTCATTATTATTGATTATTATTATTATTAAAATATTATTAAAATATAATTTTGTTATATCTTTCATAATATACTATTTCATAAATATAATTCATTACAATATTTATATTAATATAATTAGTTTTCTTGACGATTTTTTATTTTAAAAAAATTGGCATTATTTACACACACATATATATATATATAAAATTCAACTTTAAACATAGTAAAAATTGTCATAAGTAGTATAACATTCTGCATAACTTCAAAATTATAACATGGCAGTGTATAGCTTTTACTTAAACTGCATTTTATACTATTACAAATTCTGCCTAATTCATTCTACATTTATAAAGAAATAAACGTGATATACTCTGAGAAATTAAATATAGTTAATAAACGTTGTATTATAGAATTTTAAACTAAGTCTTATATTTTTTTAAATCACTGAAATATCAGAATTAAAATTTGTAAATTATACATTCTTCTGATATAACTATTGTGTATTCTTAAAATTCTTTTTCATCATCAAGAAAAACTAATTTTTATATTGTTTAGTAACGCTATTTTGAATTTAAAATTTCATTCCTTGCTTCTGCCATTACATCTAAAGCATTTTTCTCTATAAGAATTTTTCCAAGATCTTTACCAAGCTGTTCAGCACCCAAAAGGCTTAAATTGCTTACTTTGCCAGGTGCAACGCTGCAGTATAATTGTGGTTCTCGATATGGACACTTTCTATCATATAATAAATGAAAATTGTATAAATAATAATATATTTATTATTTTATTTATAGATTTAATTTATTCACTTACTTTGGAGGTTCTCCATCATCATCAGGTATATAAAGTTTACTTTCAGAAAAACCTTTGACAAGTTTCTGCCCATCTAAAGACCATACAGCACCAGTAACAGTAAGAATTTTATTTTTTAAAGTTGAAGAAACAGCAACTGGTGCTGAGCATCCACCACCTAATGTCTTTAGAAAAGAACGTTCGCACACACATCTTAAAGTTGTTTCTATATCATATAATGGTTCTAAAAGGGACAATATTTTCCAATCTGTTTCTCGACATTCAACTCCTAATGCACCTTGTCCAACAGCATATAATGCTTCTTCTGGTTCCAACAACTGTCAATACAATATACGATAAAAATACAGAAATATACGTAAGAATTTTGTAAATATTTTAGTAATTTTAAGAATTTTGTAATATAATAAAAATCACCTGACTTATTCTATTCTCCCAATTCAATCTTTTTAAACCAGCAGCTGCCAAAATAATTGCTGCAAAAGGTCCATTTTCATCATCTAGTTTCCTTAATCTAGTATTTAAATTTCCGCGAATATTTTCCACTTTTAAATGTGGCATATTTCTAGCTAATTGAGCTGATCTACGTAATGAACTAGTACCAATCACACTACCTTCTGGCAGGGTAGACAATGTTTTATCTTTGTATTTTTTAGACATAACAACTGCATCACGTGGATCTTCACGTCTATCGAAATATTTTAATTAACGAAAGCTTTATTTCATTTAATGTAAACTCAATAAAATGTATAAAATACATTTACAATTATAAGAAGGATTAGATATCATAACGTTTTGTTTTATTAAATATAAATAAAAGAAATATTAAAATTACAATAAAAGTGATATAAAAAATTTAGCCAAAATATTTTTACAAGTCCATTATGATGATATATGATCATATACGTAGTATGTTTCTTTAAACAAATGATAATTTCATGTATTATTATATGGTAATGATATGAAATATGGTAATTTTATTGCTAATTTAAATTTCAGATATACATTTTGGAATACACTAATAGAATATCATATTGGATTGCAATATCATCAACCTTGTTTTATACTTACTTTAATATTGCACCTAGCGCCATTCCTTCTGGTAATGATGTTGGTAAATCTTTTAATGAATGTACTACAAAGTCAACACGACCACTTTCAAGCGCAAGTTCTAATTCCTCTGTAAATAAAGATTTTTCTCCAATTTTAGGCAAAGATTTATCTAAGATTTTATCTCCTTTGGTTGCCATTGTAACTGTAAAATCATCATTTAAAAGTTTATTAAAAAATCTTGATGAAAGTAAATTATTTGTATATAAAAGATCAAATCAAAAAATTATATAGATATCTCTTACATAAGTTTGAATATAACGTCTACTATAATTTATACATTACATAAGACATTACAGTTTAAGATTATGTATGTAATGATTATTAATAATGACAATATAAAAAGATCTAAAAAGTCTAATATGGCAATATAAAAAGATATGTGTATATTTATATGTACCGTAATAAACAAATGTATGAACATATCTTAATAAAAAAATTTTAATATTTTAAATAAAAATTCATAGATATAATTTCACTTACCTATTTGAAATTCTGTTGTTGGATGATATTCCTTTAAACATTCTATTACATATTTTGTTTGTTTCAAAGCCAACTGAAATAATTATAATGAATTTAAAATTTCGTTTCTTATAAAATTATATTTTCACTGCATTTTTTTTTTTTATATTACATTGGTAAAAGATGTAGTATAAAATAAATATCAAATATATACTAATATAATATAAGGCGTTAAAATACTATGTTAAAAACTGCTGACTAACGTAGAGAGTCAAACAGAATAATCACAATATCTTAGAAATCACGTATCATGACATTCATATCCAGCACTGCAATTAAAGATTTGCGATTAAATCGAATGAAAAGTACTATTTCACGATAAAATTATAATAAAAATATTCTTTTTGTATTTTTAAACATAAACGCAAACCGCATTTATTTATTATTATTATTACTATTTTCGAACGTATAAAATTTTTGGCGCTTTATTAACTAATGCTATACTTTGCGTAGCAAATCCATCACTTTCCTTTTTTTTTTTTTTTTTTTTTTTTTTTTATATAAAAGATTTACATGTTTATACGTTTACCTCGCTCTTCCGAGATCCAACTCGAATTATATCACGTGTATTTGTGCTTGTCATTGTGATAATTTAAACACTATACTTTCCATATGTTAATTACAATATAATATTATCAACAATAATTATTATGTAACAAGCTTATGTTACTTTGGAATGTTGCAAATACACATTTATGCCCAAGGGACATAAAGAAATGAATTAGGTCAGAGACACGAATAACTTTCACTCTACTTGCAAGTAATCTTTGTACAAGAACATATAGCAATATTTCAATTATTCAGTTTAAAGGAAAAAATTGCATATTTCGGCTATTGTACAAAAGTTTGAAGATTATTTCACAGTTACTGACACTGCAGCAGAACGTGAATATAATGAAAAATATATATATGTGGAAGAAGCTACATCCTCGTGCACGTCATTCTTCTACTGTATGAAGCAACACTGGACAAAATCATTTCACTGGAAGTGGAATCACGCTCGCACTATAGTCACGAATATACGTGCCGCATGCTGTCTATACAATCGTGAATTGAAATGCATGCATATAAAGCATCGACTGAAGGTAGGACAGATGCGACGTAATACAGAACTTTATGCCTCACGTTCTGTAATACCGACCTCGAAAGTAATTAGAGAATGTTGAAACCCTCGTTTGTTGAAGCTGACAAACTTCAGACTTACAGTTACAAAGTATAAAATTTTTCACGTTTTCACGCGATTAATTGTATATTGAAAGCGTCAGAACTGATGCCCAATTTCGAATTCAAATTTTCAATGTAGTTCTAGAATTTGTAAATCTTCATCAAAATTGAACCGATTGTAGGAAGGAAATTCAGGGTCTAATTTGAAAAACATAATTATAGAATCATAATTTCATAAATCAAAAAAGTTTAATTAGTATTTTTTGTAAATGAAAATTCAATCAATTAAAATATTAGTGTCTCGTAGTAGTGAGAAAATGGAACTAATTATTATTCTTTTTATCATACTTTCTGATTACGAAAAATATATACACAGCGAGGCATTGTGTATTTAGTCTTGTTGCATACTACTTCTTGCCTACGGACAAGTGGAATCCTGCCATCTATCGACCAAAATAAAATTTAGTTTTGATAAAAGTAGCGCGATATTTAAAAAAACTTCTTCCATAAAATTGTATATTTTCTTTCATAAGATTGTATATTGTACAAATTTTTTAGAATTAAATAAAAATTAATTTTTTAATAAATAGCATTTTTTATTTTGTGAATTTTAATTCGCAGTGTTTGAAAAATTTTAATTTACATTAAATGACATAAATATATGTATATATAATTAAATATATTGATAAAATTCGAATTAATAATTAATAACATTTGTTTACACAGCTTTAATAAATATAAAACAATGTCAAAGTATTTCTCTTTATATACAATATCAATACTATATTGTACAATACATATGTATCAATACATAAGATACCTTTTTGTAAAAATAGATTTCATAGAAAATATTTCATAGAAAAACAGCTTGATTTTTTCATTATATATATTCCCATGAAAGATAGTTTTTGTTATCATGTTTCGCACTGTTCTAATTTTTTAGGCATTGACTAGCTCATGTAATGACATAAAAATAACAAAAGATAACAATTTATCACTAATATTTCTCTAATTTTATACAATGATATCATAAAATGATAAAAATATCTTATGTATTCAATAAAAAAAATATAACAATTACATTAGCCACACATTATGTTTAAATTGCACAAATATAAATGATAATTAATTAATATTAATGAAATAAGGTATGTATTTTATATTAAAATATTTCTGTTTATGTTCATAATTTGATTCGTGCAGCAATTCTTAATTAAAATTTAAGACTAGTAATATTATAATATACAGTATATTATTTAATACATAAGCAACATCATTTAAATGCTAATTGAATACTATATTGTCAATTTGCATTTTACTAAATGCATGTGCAAATTTTAAAAAATAAATTATATAAAACTTTGATGATATTTTATATTTGAACGATAAAAAAGCATTAAATCTTATTTACCAGTAATATTTATTTATTGCAATAAACATCCACTTGTATTCTTTGGATCTTTGGTAGTTTGATGAATTGAATCTTCTTTAACGGGAGGTAAATTTTGCTCTTTTTCTAATTTGGCAGGGTTTAACCCGGATAATGTTCTGTATACATTCAAGTTCCATACAGAATGATGTGATTGCATTTGAAAATCAATAGGACTTACTAAACCAAAAGTAGCTTTTGTATCCAATGTTGGAACCTCTCCTGGTATCAGATGATGATAACTTAAAAATATAAATTATTAAAATTAAATTTTATTAAAAAATGGCATGTTTTAGTTTAATGTAACACTTACATTAAACCATTTTCGCGGTTACATTTATCAAGAGTAAGTTTTACTATAGGTGCTAATCGTTTAAATACAGCATGCTGATCTGGTTTTACTTTAGGTGCTGGTCCATTTATTTTTCCATATTCCTGGCATAACATCTTTGCTTTCTTTAAACATGCTTCACTTTCCTGCAAGGCTTTAATTGCCTCTCCGCATTTATCCATAGCTAATAAATTCTCACCGCAATAATTGTAAGCCTAAAAAGTTTAATTTTAAGTTTAAAAGAAATTTTAATCTTTTTATATTAATCTTTTTTCCCCAATAATTTGTTTACATATGATTGATAAAATGCTGCTTTAAGCTCCAGATATTTAATCCACTGTGCTGATATCTCTGGTTTGAATGGACGTAATGTATTAGCAGCATCCAGAAATAATTTACTTGTTTCATTAGCTAATGCTGATATTAAACTGGCATTATGTTTTAATTCCACCGCTCTAGCTACTGTTACTGTAATATGATGGAAATAAAACTATATATCTATGTATAAATAATAACTTGAATAATATTCATTAATATAACCTTCTTGTGCTTCTGCTGTACATTGATTCACATATGCATTTATTATTCTTGGATCCAAATCACTTCCTAATGGTGGAGGATTTGCCAATTGTGGTAAAAATTCTGTTTGTACAAAAGTAAATATACCCGCAGCCCGTCTCAACATTGTATGTACATCCTTTGCTTCATTCATAGTTATACTAAAGTATAATGCGTGATATTTCTGATAATATTACTTATTTCATATTTATGATTATTATATGTAATTATTTGCACTTACTCGTCCTTAGCAGCAATCATTGCAGCGTGTTTCATAAACCAAAGTCCTACATTCATGCTTATATTAGCTGCTTCATAAACAGAATCAGCACTGGAACTATAATAAATATTTTACATCATATAGTGAAACTGTACTGTCAGATTAAGTAGATATAAAACGTGACATATTACTAGGTATTTGATCCCAATAACGTATGTGTCCATTTATATACAATAACATTTCTAAGTTTGCTAGGATTAGGTCTGCCAACGTGTTCAGATTGCTCTGCAGCAGAATTTATTTCCCATATAAATCCATATAATAAGCTTAAATAGCTGTGAAAAGCTGGTTCTATAGTATCGCTTGAATTATTTGGATTTTTTATTAATTCCAAAAGACGACTTCTTGATAACTTTAGATCACTGTAACGAACCAATTGTTACAATGTTAATATTACGAATAATATTAGTAAATTTATATTTTGATATTTGAAATGAATTCTTTTACAATACAATGATATTCGAAACACTTATCGACCATATTTATACATTTTCACTTACAATAATTGAATACATTTGATTTACTTTCTCTAGAGAATATAGCTAACCTGCATAATTTTCTTGTAGCATCAGTAGGATCAGTTATTTTCAATTCGAATTTCTGATTTGTCGTGGCTTTTAACACGTTACGATGAAACCAATGCGCCATTCTGCTAAAAATTTAAATTAAAGTGTTCTCTTCGATAGTATTCGAGTATTTAAGGCCAATTTACCCGATTTGACAGATAAAGGAAATCGAAGTGCAGCAGACAGCACAACACAACTACACAAACGTTGTACTCAATGAAAGATATTTCACTTTTTGCGCAAATCTTCGCACACTTCCGTTCTGTGTGTCAGCGTGTAATCAAGAATCGCCCGTCATATTTATTTTCTAAAAAGGTAAAACTCGAGAGAGAATGTAACACATAACAATAGATAATACTATAGATACATAATAATATATGCTTTGTGTCATTATTTGCATGATAATTTTGTCTTAACAATATTCATTTGTTGTTTAACCTATACAATTTTAATAAAATATATACAAAATAAATTTCAAATTTTTTTATTTATTATTAAATAGTTTTTCTTACTTTTAAGGTAATTATATATCAACTTTATTGGGAGAATTTTTTATTTTTTTTTTTTTTTTTATTTCATAGAAATATTTTTAAAAATGAAAGATGTCCTTGAGACCTGATAATATTTTATCTACATATTGATAAAGTTGAAAGATGTAAAAAAGATATAATAGAATATAACTGTAGAGTTTTTTTTTTTTTTATATAACTTTATCAATATTATTAGATCACGCGACATCTAAGTCTAAATCTATTACTATTTTTCTTTTGTTTAGATGGGTGAGCATACAGGTTTAACAAACTGTGAGGCACGAGAACTTTGTAAAAAGCCTGATTTAGCTACAAATGGTTATATAATGCAACAAACAATGTATCGTATTAAAGACCCAAGAAAATCATTACCTTTTTATACCGAAGTACTTGGTATGCAGTTATTACAGAAACTTGACTTTCCTGAAATGAAATTCTCTTTGTATTTCTTGGGATATGAAGATCCAAAAGACATACCGACTGATAAGAGAGAAAGTATTGAATGGACATTTAGTCGTAAAGCTACTTTAGAACTTACTCAGTATGTTGGAAAAATACATATAGCTTAATTAATGTTAATTTAAATTTATTATTGGAATTTAACCTAATAATTTTACCTGTTTACTTGTAGCAACTGGGGTACAGAAACTGATCCTGATCCCAAGTATCATAATGGGAATACTGAACCCAGAGGATTTGGTAAAATACTCTCTAATTACTATATAAATAGAGTATAAAGCAAAATTTATTGTAGGTCATATTGGAATCACAGTACCTGACGTAGAAAAAGCATGTGAAAGATTTGAGAGATTAAATGTGGAATTTGTGAAAAAACCTAATGATGGTAAGATGAAAGGAATTGCTTTTATCAAAGATCCCGATGGTTATTGGATTGAAATTTTAAATCCAGTAAATATTGCAAATCTAGTACCAAATCAATAAAGTATTTTACATTTTTCTGACTATTCAAAAATGTATAAATTTCATCAAACAAAACAATCAGATGTAAAACCAAATCATTTTTATGTATATGTATATGTATATATACTTTTATATGTACACGTACATGTTAAAATTGTAATTATTCATATTTATGTATATTTTATAGCACTTGTAAATTATTATATTATATTGTGTTATATGTATAATTTATGTATAATCTAATATTAATTAAATAAAATCAAAATATTTATTTTTAAACAATCAATTTTTTGTAGAATCAATTCATATAAATTTTTTCCTACTTTAAATATAATTTCATTTTATTATCGCGTGAAATTTCGTGAATGGAAAGTATAGATAGAAAACTACTATTGGTTTGCTATAGCAACGTGTCACATACGCACATACACATAAAGACAATACTATCGAGTAGTGAGTGGAGTATCTTTTACTACAGAGTTCCTAGGTATTTTAACTGTATACAACAGAGAAATGTCATATTACCGTATATGACTTTTAATTTTGATTAAATCATGTCTGTATAGCTATTTATATTTGACTTAAGTATTATTTGCAATAGTATTCTGCGACAACCTTTTCTCGCTAATATCATTAATATTTTGTTTATCTCATAATATTCAATGATCATCTATTACATTGAGGTTAGGTTTCAAACCGCAACATGATATACATCTAGTATATATTATTAAAAATTATATCATAAAGAAATGAAAATGATATTTTTACAATTGTGTCTTCGAAACGAAAAGAATATATGATTCAAATGTATTATATAACAAATATCATTGAAATTTTTCCTTTTTAGTATGGTAGAAGATAAAAAATATGAAATTGACAGCCGAATTGAGTGCGATGGACATCAAGGTACATTAAAGTATGTTGGCCCTGTTGGTGACACTAAAGGTTTGTGGCTTGGTATAGATTGGGATGATCCAACACGTGGAAAACACAATGGTACATATGAAGGAATAAAATATTTTAAAGCTAGGTAAAACCATATAGAAATGTAAAGTTATACTGTAGTTTAATTGTATATAAATAATTATATATTTGTGTTTCATAACAGGCATCCAACATCAGGTTCGTTTATACGACCAGGTAAAGCAAAATTTGGAATTTCTTGTCCTGAAGCTATTAAAGTTCGATATGGTCTTATCAATGATGAATTAGCTGGCATTGACAGAGACACGTTGACAAGTTTACAAAAAGAAATTAATGCACCCTTTTTGGAAGTTGTTGGTTTTTCCAAAGTAAACAAAAAACAAAGCAAATTTGATCAATTGAAAATAGTGTGGTTGAGAGAACAGTGTGTCAGTACTGCTGGTAATCCTAATGAATTAAAAGAATTATGTCCAAATTTGGAAGAACTAGATATATCTAAAAATTTAATAAATAGTTGGCAAATTATGGCAGATATCTGTTGTCAACTGCATTGTCTTGTTCGGCTTAATGTGAGGTAAATTACCAAAATTCATTAAATTTGTTAATAATAAGTAATTATTATTATTGCTGTCTATTTCTATTACTTATTTAGTGAAAATTATTTACCAACTGAAGAAAATATGGAAGTATTAAAAGTTTCATTTTTTATGGTTAAATATTTAACCATAGCAAAAATGAACTATAATTGGTTTGATATTCAACGATGTATGTGTATGTTTCCATCTCTACAAGAACTTTCAGTTTCTTTTAACATTATTAACATCATACAAAAGCCATTAAAAGATGACAATTTAATGAAAATATATAAATTAACTCTTGAAGGAAATTTGATATCTAATTGGGATGATATTCTTAAATTAGGGTCACTTCCATGGCAAGTTATAACAGATTTAATTTATATATATATGTATATATATATATACACAATTAACTATAGTCTGTAATTATATATATTAGCAAAATATTTATATTTATATATTTTTTTGCAGCTTAGAATATCTTAATTTAAATTCAAATAAAGTTGACAAAATAAGGTTCCCAACTATTGAACCAACAGCAAAAACCACAGCCTTTTCTAATTTACGGCAATTACATATATCTCAAAACAACATATCAGAGGTAAATATTTATATGACATAGGTAAATTAATAAGTAAAATAATTCTGCAATATAATTTATAGTGGCAATCTGTATCAGAATTAGAAAAGCTTAATAATTTAGAAGATTTGAAATTTAGAGAAAATCCTATTTTGAAAAATGAAAATATAGAGACTGCGCGACAATTAGTTATAGCAAGAATCTCAAAATTGAAATCATTAAATGGCACTGAAATTTTATACAATGAAAGACGAGGTGCTGAGTATGATTATTTGAAATTATTTTTACCAAAATGGATAGAAACAGAGAATGAGGCTGAAAAGAGAAATCGATTTATAATTGAACATCCTCGATATCCAGCATTAGTTGCAAGTAAGTACATTCACGAAATGGTATATTAAGAATTTTTAATAATTAATCATGATATATTACGGAAAATTTTTAGAATATGGGATTTCTGATATTCCTTCATCCAAAGCGAAAGTGGAAATGGTTTCTAATGTTATAACAGTAGAATTTGTATGTCCCGATCATCCGAACCAACCTAGAGGAATTAAGAGAAAACTTTTAAAAGATATGGAAGTTCAAAAAGTTATTGGACTTGCACAACGACTGTTTAGAACAGGAGGAAAAATACCAAGACTTTCATTTATACAACAAAATGTAATTATAATATTTTATAATTTATATAAATCATATATATGCTTCTGCAAAATAAATTTGCGATATTGAGTGTTTAAACATACTTATGTAATAATGAACTTACTGGATTTTGTATTCTTTATACTACTTTTATGTAACTTTTTTAGCTTTCTAAGGACGAAATACCTCTTGATAAACCGCTTCAGGAACTCAGCTATTATTCAATACAAGATGGAGACCAAGTTATTGTAAGGTGGTGATATTAAATGAACTTCATAGATATAATTGTATTTTGTACACTGTTAAAGTTTCATCACCATACTTTGTTATTAAACTTTTTTAATTGCATAAGTATATATTTTTGTGCCCCGCATATTATAATTGCTGCACTTTGTTAATTTTTATTCTTAATTGTGGTCAAGTTTATAAATATTCCATTTTTTATAAAAATTGTATATTATTGAAAAAAATATTTTTCATTGCAAAAATCAATACATTTTTTAATACAAATACTATACAAATTATAATATATTTTTATTGAGTTTATTAAAAATGGCACAAAATTTGCTATAAATGTAACATTAAATATTTAATTTTGTTGCGCCTTTTGTTCAATTTTACTATATTCTTCTTTTTCAAGCTGTTCTCGTGTCAATAAGGACAATCCCAATTGATTTTCACGCGTAAATGGCTGAGCCATTTGTCGTAACCAACGTTTACTTATCTAAAATTTAGAATCGTAATTAATAATACTTATTTTGGAAGTTTTAAATCTAAAATTTTACCTGCACAGCTTCTTCAGTTGACAAATTACATAAACTATCAGTCAAGTGTTCTTGTATCCATTTTGGTAATTTACTTCGTTTATCCATTCTCGAAAATCTCTAAAAAAAAAAGTTTTGTTAAAGATATGATTAAACACGGAATTATTTTTCATCACTTTTATTACCTTGTCTGCAAATACCATTATACCATAATCAGTTTTCCCTCTAATTGCTCTTCCAACACATTGTGCTGCGTGTCTCATTGCATCGAACGTTAAAAAATCATTTTCTCTAATCTGTAAAAAAACAATGAACATATTACTAATGATAAATATTTATAAATATAAATACTTATAAATTTACAATTTCCAAAACCTACTTGAAATTGATCACGAAGATATTCTAATCGTGCTTTTAAAATACGCGATTGTGTATATACGTATGGAATTCCAAACATTAAAACAGCTCTTCCTAAATGGTGATCAAAATCAACTCCTTCTGATACTTTGCCACGTGCTACAGAAAGGAGAACAGCGCCTCTTCCATTTTCACACGCCCGTATATAATTTATAAGAGCTAAACTCGTTTCGGCAGAATCCTGAGTTTCAATAAATAATAATTTATGCCTTTGAAGTTGATCTACTACACCTTGGTCATACCTAAGGAAATAAATTTCAAGTGACATTTTCTACGTATGTATAATTTGCTAACAGACAAAAGACAGCTCAGGACTTCTTGTTAATATAAAGAAATTATATTACTGTATATTTATCGGATTCATCCCCTTTTTTATACTGACAAAAAGTTCGTCGGGAGCGTTTACTATTGTTACCTTGGTCACAATGTTCTGAAAGTCTGTTTGTTTTATAAGGTAAATTTCAGCATCGATCTCCCAATCGAGTGACTTTTTCACAGATCATATCAGGGCAATAAAATACTGGCCCATAGTTTAAATATCTAATATCCAATTAAATAACTAATGTATATAAAATAAGGTCGCGGGCAATGAGAAGCGAAAAAGTTAATCATAATTAGTGAGAACGCTGATCAGTTGAGAACGAAGCATATGCCACAGTGAATGTAAGTGTGAGTTACAATTGATAGACAATTAAGTCTTTGGGAGAAGTCGAAGCCATCACGTTGTTGTAGAAGCCAGCAGGCTGGTTCTATAAGTTAAATTCAGTAATTTACGTAAAAAGATTCATTTCATTTTCCACCATAGCGGGTGATCTTTCAGGAAGAATAGACATATTCGAAGGTACACAAGTGACAACAGTCGTGATTGACTTTAACGTGTATGATATTATAAGTACGAGATAATTAATACAAACCATGCAGCAACAACGGATTCCATGTATAAGTAAGAGGTAAAAAAGCAGACTAAACCATCAGGGACAGTAGCTGCAAATTCAACTAATAGTTGACCATAATTTCTTATAACAGCAACATCTTCTCTTGTTTCATACCTTGATGAAATTGCGACTTGATCGTTACCTTTTGCTACAATCTGATATTTTACAATTAAAATTTTAGTACAACTGATATTCTAAACAACCATGATATTCTACACTCACCATAGGTAAAAGACAAGGTCTAGCTAATGTCATAGTAAAAGATGACATTATGACTGGATGAAAATTTAATATTTTCGGATACATGTCTAATGGAGACAATGTTCCTGAAGTAATTACTACTGATTGAAATCTATCAAATATAGGTTTTATTGCAATAGACGAATCTAAACAAACGAAGTGAATATTTGGTGTTTTGTCATCAAATGGCTCTACAATAATTGTAAATCCTTTCGTATATGTAGATACTAATGTAGCAAGATGCGTCACTAATATGATCGGTGAAAAATCAGTAAAGTCGGTTATCTCTATAGCACGTAAGAGAGAAGCCAGTCGTTCGGCGCAAAACCTTAATGGTTTACGTTCTATTGAAACTTTTGTTTGAACATCTCTCAGAAATGCAGCAGGTGATTCTTGAACTACATGTTGTACGCGTAAACGCGTTTTTAAATATTCTACAAATCGTTTTAAAAAACTGACAAAATGTTCTGCGTTTCTAATATTACCAGGAACCACCTCTATAACAAATATTTACATAATTACATAATTCATTATTATTTTCTTTATTTATTATTATTTTAAACATATTTAGAATTTACCTTGTAGAACTTCGTCTGGCAAAACAGGATTAGCTAATATAATATCAGTTTCTCTTGCAACATGTGCATCTTTTAATCCTTCTACTAATCTCTCATATTCTTCTTTTAATTTATTTACATCATCCTCTCTCATCCTAAATTAAAATACTACAGTTGCTATTCATATTACTCAATATAATATTTAGTATATAACTTACTCGGCCACAGTTTTTTCAAGAAGTTGTATATTGGCTGAACCTTTTTCTAAAGTTCTTCTATTAATCTTTACACTCATTGAATCAATGCATACGTTATCTAAAATTAATTGAATTCTATTATTTAAACTTCATGTCATATAATTAATGTTCTAATTGCATTGTACCTATATTGTGAGCTTCATCAAATACTACTACAGAACTTTTACTTAATTCTTTTGACACAGTTTCTGCAATCTTAGGATCTAATAAATAATGATAACTGTACACTACAATCTGGGCATGTAAGATCTAAAATTACACGATGAAAAGGATTAGTACTTATTTTGTACTATCTTAATGTATAAACAACTTGTTTTCTAAAATGCTTACTGTAAACCTTGCAAGAAAATAAGGACACCAATTGCGGTCTCTTCCATATTCTTTCAAGTCATCAATAGAATATATACCTGGTGGCATAAGTTGTTCTTTACCTTCCATGTCAAATCCTTCATAAAAATTACAAATTGGTGTTGATTCATCATAATTATGTCTCTCACGAATGAATGATGCTGTCAGAGAATGACAACGTCCATCAACAATTTTACCTTCACGTTCTCTGCTTACCTAATTTAAATCTATTATTGGTCAACTAATACGTGTGTGCATTTATTTAATTTATTAATTTATTAATTAAATTCAAAGTTGATTACCTCTGGATGAATACACATATTTTTCCGTGAACTAAGAACTAAGCCAACAATTTTAGGCTTACTTTCCGTTTCTTTTTCATAATAGTCGATAAGCTTTTTTAATTCTTCTATGACTTTCTCTATTTCTGGTACAGTCCGAGAACAATAAATTAATTTTGTCACCTCTAATGGATTTTCCAACATATATGCAACAATTAACGATAACAGAGTTATGGTTTTGCCAGTGCCCGAGGGCATTTCCAATAAACAGTGCCCCTAAAAATTTAAACATTAATCAATAATCATATGAATAATTACAAAAGTATACAAAATAATTACTTTAGCATCCAGGCCTCGTTTAAGCTCAAGCATATAAGCATATTGTTCTGGATAAATGTAATCATAAGGAAAATATACGAGTAAACCATCAACAGTGATTCTGCAAATATAAATATATAGTTAAACTTTACATTTTAAGTGACAAAGAATCTTGTTAAATGTAAATTCATGCTTACTTCATAATTGTATATTATTTATTACATAAATAACAATACACGATACACGATAATAACATTTATTTGTTAATATAACAACTATGAGGTTTCAAACAAAATGCATATAAGGTTATGTCACTTTAACTGCCCATAGAGCACAAACATAAATGCAAGCTTATATGCTTCACAATTATGAATCTTGTGTTCATAAAACAATATTTTTTTTAAAGATATAACAAGAAATTATTAGCTTTAAAAATATAAATACATGAACAGTTTAAATACGGTATATGTTTAACTTATAACACGTAAAAAAGAGTTAAAAGGGAAATAACTTTTTCATGTACTAACACATAATTAATATTTGAAATAATGATAGCCGATTCGTATAACAATATTTTGGTAAAAGGATGCTTGAAAATTTGATAATAAATTATTTACAAATTTATGCGATAAATTTTTGAGGCATTAGTCGATCTTGATGTATTGATATACATTAAAATCGATATATCGAGCTAAACCGGAAGATCTATGGAATTGAATATCGTTTCCGCGAGGACTTCATTGTGCAGTTTGTTGTTTACACGTGCGGGAACAAGTGGCAAGAAGTCCGGCATAGAAACTCGGATATTTCACTTCTAAAATGGGCAGACCAGGTAATTAATAATCTTCTTCATGTTGCTTTTATGTTTGCGATATTTTGTAATATATGATAATATATTGCACAATAAATGAACATTTCTAGTATCATAACACGATTTCTGTAATTTGGGGTGTAAATAATTATTTATTTTATGCTCGTGCAGTATAAGATTATTTAACTTATAAATTGTATATATAAATTTAGGCGAACGTGGTCAATCATTTTTTGTTTCACGTGAACACGCATTCAGTCAGATAAACTATAATTTTCATATTTGTATGATTGCATTAACCTATACACTTGTACGTTGTCCAAGGAAATTATAATATTCATTTTATTACAGGATTTTCACCAGGTGGTGGTGGATTTAGAGGAGGTAGAGGAGGTGGACGTGGAGGAGGAGGAGGTGGTGGACGTGGTGGAGGAAGAGGAGGAGGTGGTAGATTTGGAGGCGGTCGAGGCGGTGGTAGAGGAGGTGGTGGAAGAGGTGGAGGTCTAGCACGAGGACGTATAGATAAAAGAGGAAGAGGTGGTGGAGGTTTCAAAGGTGGCAAAACTGTAGTCATAGAACCACATCGTCACGAAGGCGTTTTTATAGCTAGAGGAAAAGAAGATGCATTAGTTACTTTAAATTCGGTGCCAGGTTCAGAAGTATACGGTGAAAAGAGGATAAGCGTGGAGGTAATATAAAATAAAACATAAATATAAAGTATAAAAGCAAATTAATATAATTTGTTTAATTTTTAAAAAATAAAATGACTAATTACGCGAACATTGCAGGGCGAGAATAGCGAAAAGATTGAATATAGGGTTTGGAATCCTTTTAGATCAAAATTAGCTGCAGCCATACTTGGAGGGATAGATCAAATTCATATGCCTCGTGGAAGCAAAATTTTATATTTAGGTGCTGCATCTGGAACTACAGTGTCACATGTAGCAGATGTTGTTGGTCCAGTGAGTTTATATATTTTTATATATATATATATATATATGTATAAATGCATATATTAGAGCCACTTTAGTGTATTATTGCTAATTTGGTGTCGGAATTATGCTATATAAATCACATTCCCGTTTTTCTAACTGAGTAGGATATATTATGTCTTACTCCAAAAAAACGCGTGTACAAAATTAATAATTTATCATTGTAACTAATCTACAAGTGATAATTAAGCATACAAGTTATTTTTAACATATGATTATAAATTTGTTTTGTAGGAAGGACTAGTATATGCTGTAGAATTTTCTCATAGATCTGGCAGAGATCTTCTAAATGTTGCTAAAAAACGAGTAAACATTATTCCTGTAATCGAAGATGCAAGACATCCTCACAAATATAGGATGCTTGTGGGAATGGTAGATACAATATTTGCTGATGTGGCACAACCTGATCAAGCCAGGATAGTAGCTCTGAATGCCCAATATTTTTTGAAGAATGGAGGTCACTTTGTTATTTCTATTAAGGCAAGTGTATATATATATAAATACATAGAATAATTAATATTTAAAAAAATATTCAAACATTTCTCACAAATTACACGTGCATTGAAGTTTATATAGTGATTATTTTTGATTTAGGCGAGTTGCATAGATTCCACAGCTCAACCTGAAGCAGTATTTGCCGCAGAAGTAAAAAAATTAATTGCTGACAAATTGAAACCACAAGAACAAATTACACTAGAACCATATGAAAGAGATCATGCTGTTGTAGTTGGAGTCTATAGACCGGCTCCTAAAAAAGCCTAAGATCTTTTATTTTAAATATATATATATAATGCTAAGATTATGTGTATATATACATGTATACATAATGACTTTGACTATTATATATATATATATATTCAAAATATACATAATAGTCAAAGTTATTATGTATATATGTATACATACACATAATCTTAGCATTGTGTATATTTATAAAATATATTATAAAATAAAAAAATGTATATATTTAAAATAAAAGAAATAAAAGAATTTTCAAAAAATATATAGTGTATTTAATTGTATTTAATCTATTTTTATTTTAAGTGTATACATTTTTAAAAGATATACTTTGTATGTTTTTAGTATTGCGAAAACAAATGAAAATTATAACAACATTTTATACATTTCTATTCAAATAAATTTTTCGAAATTAATTTTTAAAATTTATGTAAAAATTAACGAAGTTAATTTATATTATTATTATACCATTTATTATGTTACACATAAACTAAAAAAATGTTTCGCCCGTCATTAAATACATCTAAAAACAGTAAGCACAGACTTTTGATATTGTCATAAATGATTATAACCATAAGTAACGATAGAAAATTATTTTTAGGAAATGCTACCGATGAAAATCGTAAACCATCAAATAGAGTGCTTAAATTGAAAAAATCGCTAATTACAACAAGCCGTAAATTTAATTCACCTGTGAAAAATCTAGATCGTTTAGTAGGAGGAGCGGATGCTCCCGAGGAAAGGGAAGAGATACCGAAACCAGCGAAAGAAACTATAGAACAAACTGAAGCAGTAGAAACAGCATCTACTGCGAAAATAGAATATGAAAAATCTATTCGTACAGCTGGACCATGCTGTACTTGCATGTCGCAAGTGCCAGAATCAACTGGGTATAAATATTATTTTCTTTCATTCAATTTTTTAAGAAAAGACAATTCTTTTTTTTTTTTTTTTTTTTTGAAAAAGCAATTTAGCAACTAATTAAAACATTTCAAGCATTATTTTGTAAATGCAGGGATAAAAAAGTGGATGAAATGATTGATTATGTGCATCATAATTTACAAGAAGTCAGTAAAGCATTGACCAGCTTAGGCGAGAACTTTGAGCACGATTCAAAGGTTGAGCCCTGTACGCAAGTAGAATCATCATGAAATTGGGAAAACGAGGGTACAATAAATAAAATCGCTTTATAGAATTGAATATACAAATAAATGAAAATTAATGAATGAGACTGTCGTTTAAAACTCCCAATTTCGTAAAACAAATAAATTTGTGATTTTTTTTACAAAGAAAATGTAGTTCTTCAAATACAAAGTACGTATAAGGTAATACATGCAAGTTGAATTTATCTTTATAAAAGTTGATGTTCGCTGACATATTTGGTAAAATACAACAATGGATTGGCTTGGTTCAAAACAAGTTGGACATTTGTAAGAACGAGATTGAAGCATTACGTAAAGAACTGATGGCACGAGCTTGTGAAATCGACAATCTAAGGAAATTACTGGCAGAATGCCAAGAACGAGAGGTAAGTTTGCAAATAAAAATCTTTTTATTATTATTATTTTTATATTGTAATATTATTATAGAAATCAGAGGTAACCACTCAGACTGTTGAGACTAGAATAATTCAGACTTCGGTACAACCAGAAAGTCGGCCTGTTATTGAGGAAGCAAGAAAAGAAGAAGTTGCTGCAAGTCGACCTGTTATTGAGGAAGCAAGAAAAGAAGAAGTTGCTGTAAGTCGACCTGTTATTGAGGAAGCAAGAAAAGAAAAAGTACTAAAAGAAGAATCCGAAAGAAATAACAAAAGAGCAACAAAGGAAGGCTTTGAAAGAGTAATAAAAGAAGATTCTGAAAGAATAATAAAAGAACCCAAAGAGATGGAAATTATTTGTACGGACACAGCTATTCAATCAATTTTGAAAGATAAAGATACACTGAGGCGAGAAATCGAAGTAAATAAAAAAGATTTGTCCTCAAGTTTAGATGAAACATACCATTATATTAGAATGCTTTAATATAATTTCTGTTTGATTAAATAGCTTGAGGCTGAGATAGCAAGACTTCGTAAGGAAAATGAACGTATAATAAAAGAACATGCCGAATATGAGAGTGCGATACAACGAGCATTACTACGAGGTGTTTCTTCTTTGAATGTCGAAGCACTGAGAGTTTTGCGTTGCCCGCCAATTCCATGTTGTACTCCCTGTGCACCTTGTCCTGCTTCTGCTATGTAAGATTTTAAATTTCGTATCTTATAATTGAATCAATATTCAAAACTGAAGAACACGAAAAAAGAAATTGATTGATTTTAAAGATGCTAATGAAAAAAAAAAAGAAAAAGAAACATTTATCATTGATAATCTGTATACTGTGCATTTATGATCCTTTCACTTCAAAATAAAAAAAAAAAAAAAAAGAGCACTTATCGATCTATATCTAAACAAGGTCAATCTTGACTCATTCAAGTTTCACTTTCAGGGAGCCTTGTAAAAAAGACGGTGCACCGGCTGGTCTTACTAAAGGTTGCGTAACTCAACGAAATGGCAATTGTGAAAAAAATACTGTTCGCGAGCAAGGTTATTATACTGTAAAACGACCTTGCGCCAGTCCTTGCTGTTCTGCTGGAAAAAGTCGGAAATCCGCGTCGAAGAGCAGTACGATTTTTCTTCTTCATCAGGGAGACGCAGAAAATATTTGTACCTCAAATAACACGCCAATGCCTCAAGTTTGCGGCTCACCGATTATGAAAAAAATTAAGATACCACCGTGTCCCATTTTTACTATATAATAAGATTATTTTTTTCATTATTGAAATATAAATATTGAAGTTAACTATTTCATTGCATTAGTATTAACCGTGAAACGTGATTTATATCAGATTTTTTTTTAGATACGACGTAATAACATGAAATACAAAAACTTCATGAAGTGAACTTGATGTCGCTGCATGAGAAACAACACATCCAAAAATCATAAATATTCTTCGTGTAACAACAGAAATATACCTTTTCACTATAGAAATTCTGAATTTTTTTTAATTAAAAACACGATCGAACGAATCGTTTAAATTTAAAGTTATTGTAGTATCTTTCGCTTTATGATGTAAAAGTAATAAAGAAACATGGCATTGAAAGTATAAATATAACTTTATATAACATCATCAGAAAAATATTGTAAATATTAAATATCCATTCTCAGAAATAACATTAAGATATTTTTTTTCATTATATAATGTAAAATAGAATTGGAGGACATATCAAAGGTACCGTGAAATTCTGTTGGACCTTATACCTTAAACACCATTGATACATAGTATTTTACACATTTCATAAAAGTTTCAACGAATGAAATTATAACGTTCACAGTGTTAGACAGTATTTGGAAAGATAAAAAAAAAAAAAAAAAAAAATACAATCTTTGAATCTGATCTATTGAGATACCGATTTCTGAAATTTCTCTTTAAACGATACGATAACGGACAATGTCATGGCTAAAATAACATATTAAAAATTATAAAATATGCAATGTTCTACTCATTTTAAGTACTTATTATATGTGTTTTCGAATATAATTTTCCTGAATGATTTAGATACGAACTTTGTATGATTATTTAAAGTAATTAATTTGATTAGCTGAAACTATATATATAAAGCAACGACACAAATATATGTGTCGAAACATTTCGATATTATGCATTAATCCTTTGCGGACGATATCGACGCATATGTGTTCAACGTAAATCATAAATGTAACCGATGAACGCATCTATGCGTTCGGTGAAAACAATCGACAGAGCCGAAACACACATATTATGCGTTAAACAAATATACGTCTGTGTTTGTAATATTGATTGTTTAAGAAAATAAGATGACAAAAAAATATTTCTCATTATTAGATTTATCATTATACAACGCGTACGTTATTTATCAACAAATTAAAGACAGAAAGGGAAAACCTAGCAAATTTCACTTTCTGTTGGAAAAAGAAGTGCCTACAAAAATGCCCACAAGGTAAACTAAATTGGACAGCTATTACTTACGATTGTGTTATTAAACGTAATTTGGTATTAATAATTTAAATATCTAATAAAAAGTAAATATATTAGTAAATATATTTTATAATTCTTTCATTGTGCGCGTATAGATATGTCTAAAAATTTGGCATCTCGCAGTGTTATAAGCGATATATCGTGTACAGTAGATTGTAATTTCAGACGACTATCATTGCAGCGACTCGATTCTACAGGTTTCGAATCGTTCCGTCCGCAAAGAATTAATATACAATTTATTCAACAAATTTGACAATCTTTTCTATCGATTCTTTTTAGATTCTTAAACGTTTTTCGACGCACATTGTATGGCTGAAAAATTGTGCGTCGAAAATTGCTTCCGTTTTTTTGTGAAATTTTCCATAAAAAAGGAAGACCGCACGCGTAAACACCAGTTGTACACCGATAAAGTTTCTAAATAACAGAAAGAAATCACGATGACAGAATCTAAAGATACAGTGTGGAACTTTTCAAAACGTTTCGAGTTGTAAGACGTATGGCTGTTAACGTTTTACAAGCTAGAAACGACAACGGAACCGAAGGAGTTTATCGTTTGTTCGCCGTGAGCATTTTGCTTTCAAAATATAATAGAGTTTATCGGTATTTCTCGATCGGCATGATGGCGGGCACTTTTCCAGTCAGAACGAATTAGTATAGAATCTAAAATATGTATGTATTGTCACGAGTCACGAGGCCATTGGTTGAAAGTGTCCTGGCAATCGTTGAGTTCATGCCGATCGAAAAACCCCCACATCCGACTTTCTTAAGTTCATTTTTTTACAAACGTAGTTGTCTCTGAATATTATTTGTCCATTTTCCTGAATACATTAATAACATTACGAAAATATTTGTAATGTATAACAATAATCGAAACGGATAATTACAGCTGGTCCAGCAGCGTGGTAATGTTATTAATATATTTCTGAAAGCGTCGATTTTCCCTAACGAAGATAAACGTTGTCATTTTGCGAAACGATCCGTAAGTTCTTTTTCTCTATTTTTTCTTTCTTTTTTTTTTTTTTCTTTTAAATAGTAGAAGTGTTAATTAAATAGCAGTAAGTAGAACGTTTTGTAGAACTTACGCAAAGTTTCCGTATGTAACTACCATATTGTCTCTGTGTCATTCGATCAGCAGATTAAGAGCGCCTTGTTCAAAGACGTCTTACGACAACATCATTTAACTTTGTTCTGTTGCGAATAGTCGACAGGACTATTCTGATTGTACGACGAAATCCTTAAAATCAAGTATTATCTTTTTGTATAATATCGGCGTGTACGAAGTGATATTAAGTGATTTAAAAAAGAAAAAAAAAAAAAAAAAAAGAAGTAAAAGGAATGTTACGGAAAAAAAAACAACAACACGCCGTCGAATTAATAATCTTTTTTTCTGTTTTTCGAACGCCTTCCGTAGTGAGGTAGCAATATGACGAAAACGTTTAAACAAGGATCATATCGGGGCCATTTGAAATTGGTTCCTTGGCCAATAACGCTTCGACGATCCGACGAAAGAAATTTACTTGTTGTGGACTAAATTAAGGAATTCTTCACGAGTCTTTGGATCATCTCGGAACACACCAAGCATCGTTGACGTAACCGTTTTACTATTTATTTTTTGCACTCCTCTCATCACCATGCACATGTGTCTGTAACATAAGGATGCATAACAATTTTTCAATTATTCTGCGAGTATTGCTATGTTGTTGAATAATTAATCAGGCCTCACCGTTAGAATCGAGAGCAATTAATTCACTGCGTACATGTTAAATAGAGCTTAGGATCTAGCTACGAGATTAGAAAACAAGGATGCTGTTATCTAATGGCCAAGAAATAAAGATTATCATAATAATTAAAATATATTGCAACGCGTGTAGGAAATAATGTGCATACAATTAAACAAAGATTACGTTCGTTAGGATGGACATAATACTTCGTTTCGTATTTATATGATGCTTGTTTATGAATGACTCGCTGTTAAGAAAAAGAAGATCCTAATGCCAAGAACGATAGTTAATCTCTTTAACAAATTCCCCATTTTTATAAGCTCACAATGTGTAATCGTGTAATCTACACACGACACAGTTTTTCCCCTTTATCGAACCTATTCTTCTTTTTTTCTTTTCATCCCGTGAAACTTGGATAATTTATTTGCAGCCAGTGATTAT
>WIUT01000506.1:0-43267 GCA_010645135.1 Tetragonula clypearis | reverse complement strand
TAATAATAATAATAATAATAATAATAATAATAATAATGGATATTGGCCGTTATTATCTAGTCCTCCAAACTCCTGGAATGAACTAAGAAACTAAGAAGCTAGAACTTGCCCCTTGTGGGGGAACGTGCGAGCGCTGAACTGAAAGGAAATACCAAAAGCTTGGGAAATTCTCAGAAAATGATGTTAACTAAAGTAGCTGCCACACATCGAACGCGATGTGTCTTTGGACGCATTATGCGTTGTTACTGGCATGTTGCCTGTAGACTTAAAATTAGAGGAACAAGCCCGCCGACGCTGTGTGCCGCGTCGCATCGAGGGGAGGAAACAGTAAAAAAGAGAATGCCGGGGGTAAAACTGTCATCTATCGTCGAAAGAGAACTTCGAAACAGACGACGCACCTGACACGCGACAAAATCGATAAAACTGCGAGCCTTAAAAGCTGACAGATCGGAACGCAAAGGAACTGACGGATGCCGGATCTGAGAGTGAAACGAGAGAAAAATTCAAGACGTTGGATACATCTTCCAACGATTGTGAGGTAAACGCATAAGGAAGGCAATCGATCCAGGTTTAAGTCAACAGCAACGTGCGTAATAAAAATATAACGATGCAAATGATATAATGTATAGCGAGAATGAACATAGTTAACAAATGTCCAGAATAAGTGCAGCGTGATACGTTTTTTTCTAATTTTTACAACGAAATAAACCATCACGTTTGATTAATTTGGTGGAAGTAGGGGCACGAATAGGACTCGATTAATTTTCAGACAAATCGGTTGAAACGAGAAATGAGACCGTATTTTGCATAAAAAAAAAAAAAAAAAAAAAGAAAAAAAAAATTATATATATATATATTTGTAACTGTTGTTTTTATACTTCATGTAAAATATATAGAGAACTCGCTCATTTGTGATGAGTTTAACGTCGTCACTTTTTAAAAATTTTCAACGCGTTTTTCATCACAAATAACTATTTATTACAAATAAATTCACAAATAAATATTTATTACAAATAAAATTTCTATAACTCTAGATATATTGAAATAGCAGAGAAAAACGTATATTGTATAAAAAGAAATCAAGTCACTTTTTCTATCTTTTAACGTCAATCTTATAAGCTAAATGTCAGTTTTGTAAAATCTAAATTTCATTACTAAACATATTTTTAGCAGAACTTAACAAACAGAACGTTTCATCTCGCATGCGTTAGATTTGATAAAATATTATTAAATTTGTTAAATTTATAAATTTATGATTCTAACACGTTCTTAAGCCTAATAACAAATTTAATAACTTCTCAGCAAATCTAACATCTTTTGCGAGGTTAAACGTAACGTTTGTTAGGTTCTGCTTTCATTTTTCATTCATAAATTCTAGTTCTTCTTTTTTTTTTAATTATCATAAATGCAAATTAATAATTATTGCATCAATAAATAATTCTAATACAATTATACGTGTGCATGGAGAGTTTAGCGCGTGAGTTTTTAGCATACGAATTAAATTATTATCAACTCGCATTTATAATAATCGCAAGGATTACAGTAACGTAACAATTATGACATTTATGAAACTGGCGTTTAAGGAAATCATGAACGAGTAACGTAAATAAATTAATGATATATCAAGGTTAATTTCGATTTTTTAATGGCGTTAATGATTTATGTGGAGAAGAAACAGGTGTTGTAAAACTCTGCGACACTCCTGATATATTTTCTTTTCCTTTACAGTGCGCGCGTTTCTCTTCAGCTTTCATTTTTTCTGTAACCTTTTGTAGCTGTTCTATTGTCCTCGTTTTCGCATACACTTCCTAAAAAACATTTAAATTTTATTATAATCAAACGATAACGATCTAACCGAGTAGTTGTAGTCTCAGTAGTTGTAACAAGAAAATTCAACGCGCGATACAAAATGATCAATTCCAAGATAAATAGTTGAACGCACCTGTTCCAGTTGATTGATCTTATCTTTAAGCTGAGATACATGCTTAATTCTTTGCCTGTGATTATGATGACCAACAACTTCAGCATATTTTTCATGAATCTCTTGATAATCTTTTAAAAGTTGCTCGTTGTATTTGGAAAGCTTTTCCATTTCCCTGAACAGATAAAAATAAATTTATCTCACCTCGCTACTACTTTATTAGCTTTCAAAGATAAATTACTCTCATCTTTACAAAGGAGGAAACAACATACTCTTCGGCGGCTTCTCTACGAGCTTTTTCTTCCTCGAGCTTTTCCATAAGTTCTTTTTCAAAATTTTCCCGGTTCTTTCGTTCCTCTTCAAATAATTCAACATTTTTCTACATAGAAGCAATAGTTTCGAATGAATTATACATATGTGAAACGAGATGCACCACTTAGTGTAGATAAAAATCCCTTATCGTTTAACATATACAACGTAAAAAGAGATTACATTATCAGTTACCTGGATATGGCTTCCTTCTTCTTCGTGACATTTAATTTTAACAGAAAGTTCTTCTATCTTCAAATTAGCCTGTAAGCGTAATAAAAATAGTCAATTTATTTATAATATTTCGTCACGTGGAAAGGAAACATTAATAATACAGCAATTTTGAGAACATACTTCGTTCAAGCTAACTTTATGAGCTTGCGATTGATGTTCTAGCAATTTATTCAAGTCTTCTATCGTTGTTTCGTGTTCTTTCAACTGTGCGTTAAGCTTGTCGTTTAGCATTGCCACTCGAGAAATTTCAAGTTCTTGAGCATCGTTTCTCTCTTCCAATTTAAGCAGCATATTTTGTGCTTCAGCGAGATGATTAGCCATTTCTTGAAGTTGGTTTTTCATCTAAGATTTTTAATGAAATAACGATTTAATTAATTTAAAGAATTTAAAGAATTATCTCATTTTCAAGCAATATTTTATCAAATCAAATTTTTGTACATCTTTGCATCGAAGGTAGAAAGAAAAAATAGTACCTCAGCATTTTGAGCAGACTTTACATCATTTTCGGCTTGTAATTTCGCAACTCTTTTGGCTGCTATGTTCTTGAAATCACCAATCTTAGCCTCGAATACAGATTTTAATGATTCCATTTCGCTTATACTTTCAGCTTCAAGTTGATCAACCAATCCCTTTTTAATGTCTAATTCTTCCATCAAAACGCGCACTTGTTCATGTACTATTTTGGAATTGTTACGCATAATACTCAGTAAATCACGATGCTCGTCGATACAATCTTCACCTCGTTTCAATTCATACTGTAACCTTTCCACTTCGGCATTACTTTGGGCCAAACGTTTAGTTAAGGCAGCAACCGAGGCTTGATTTTCAGCCATTATAACTTCGAACCTAAACAACATTTTACACGTACATATATGTATATTCCTTTCTGTAAAAAATGACATACCTCTTTCGTCTAGCCACCATTTCTGCTGCTTCGGTTCTAATTTGATCTTTCAGAGCTCGCAATTCCTCTTTCTTTTCTGCCAATTCTGTTTCTGCTCTATCCAATTCCAATTGTAAACTCTGGCTGAAACTTTCCTAAATTTGTTTGATCAATTAATACAAAGCAATACTTTTAATAACATGTATTTAGATTAGATTGAAATATATTTTTGTTCTCGACTATATATACATTGTGCAGTTACCTGAGTCTCTGCCGAGTTCTTTAATTCTTTAAGAGTCGCAGAAAGTCTATTAATTTCGGCATCTTTGTTCGCTAATTTTTCATCCAACGCCGCTCGTTCCATCTCTACGTGCGCTAAACATGCTTTATACCTTTCCGCAGTGAGTCGCATTTCTTCCTCCACAGTAACCTTTGCCTCTCTGATCATAGCGTTTATCTAAATTAATAAGTTAACTTTAAAAATTGTACAGAAATGCTCTTGCAGAAGAGCACAGGGCAAACATCACAGAAACTGGAGAGTAGAACACTCGAAGAAGCTTTTTGAAAAAGGAATAATATTTGCAATAAAAATTCTTTTTTTTTTTTTTATTCTTCTTCATACGGTAGAAAAGAATTTTTACTGAAACATCAGAAAAGAGAACGCAGTCAGTGATGTTTTTCATTTTACGCACGTGTGACCCGCTTACTTTCGCGTCGCTATCAGCGATCACTCTTTTTACTCTTTCTTCGCATTCGGTACGGCAAGCTGCTAATGTTTCTCTAGTAACAGCCTCTGCATTTGCTACTATTTTATCGGCATACTGTTTAACTCGTTTGATTTCTTCTTCGCTCTTTTTAGCCGCCGTTTCTTTTACTTCTGCGATTTCTTTGTCTCTCGCTATCGTTAGCTACACAAGAAATTAACACGTGTTATTTCACAGAAAAGATCATTGTATAACAAAACGTGCAATGTATACACGAATGTTGTGTACGTTCGTACATTTTCTATTTCTTTTATATAATCCATTCTTGCACTTTCCAATTGTTGCTCCAGCTTATATTTTTCTTCGTCGTGGAGTTTCATTACATCGGCCAATTCCTCCTGGTGTTTCTTCAAAACAAGGACATGTTTTCTCTCTGACTCCTCTAATTCTTGATGTGCCTTGCGCAAACGGTTATTAACCTGCATTCAAGTAAGAAGCTAGATAAATATTCCTTTTATCACTTAAGCAGTTAGAAATTTCAACACTTACATCTTTGAAAAGTTCTTGAACATTTTCCAGCTCTTCCCTAAGGAAATTATTTTGTTCGTCAATATCTTTCATTTTAGCTTCAATTTCTATCCTGCACGATATTTCAAATTGGTTTTCATTGACAAGAATCGTCTTCGCTTTTTCGAAATCGAGTTTCAATCGATCAGTTTCTTTTTCATATTTATATTTAAGATCGTCTATTTGTTTCGAAGAATTTTCAGTAACCTTTTCATATTCAGCTTTTAGTTCGTCTAATTCACATTGGATAGTGGATAATTGACCTTGTAGTTCGAGAATTACATCTTGTCGCTTTTGCAATTTTAGCTCCAATTTATCACGTTCATCCGTTAAATTGTCAACGTACGAATTGAGCTTAGACCTCTCCTGTTCCAATAAATCAACTTCGTGTTTGTGACTTGTCGTTATCTCTTCTAATTTTGTCCTTTGTTCTTCGATTTGTATTTCGAGAAATTGAGCCTACGCGTAAAAATTTAAAAAATCGATACAAGGTTGTTGCCAATTACTTTCAATTACTTCAATTCTTTAAAATTAATGTATATTTACTCTGTCAATATTTGCATATCTTTTGTCTATTAATTCAGATTCTAATGCAACTATTCTTTTCGAGAAATCCGCGATACGATTTCTAAGGTCACCTTCTATAGTTTTTCTTGCTTGAATTTCGCGTTCTTTCTCTTCCAAGACTTCTGAAAGCTGGCAACGAAGATGCTTCACTTCCATTTGATGCTTCTCGTCGTAATCGTTTAAGATCTCTTGTTGCATCGTAGCCTGGATACGGAAAAATTATCGATAAAATATTTTTATATATTTGGAAGTGAAATTGCTGTACTTGCTAAAAACAACATATTTTAAAACCATTGTTTCTATGTCCTTTCGGTGTTGCTCTTCCATGTCTGTTTGTTTTTTGCGTAATTCTTCGAGTTGCAATTCCAATTTTCGCACTTCCTCCTTCATGTCTTCGATGTGTTTTTTCAGTTCCTCTATTGTCTTGTCTTTGTTGAAACATTCTACTTGAAGATCAGCAAGCTGATGCTGGGTATTGTATTTTAATTTTTGGTCGTTACAAGCAATAAGTGCACGTGGTTTTAGTTTCGAGTTTGATCTTGTTTGATCTAGATTTTGTTTCCGCGGTAATTGTGGCTGAAATAATACACATCGTTATTGAAATTAAAATATTCTCTAAGAATTTACGTATAAATTTTACGTCAATAGTACGTTAATTCCGTGGAAGTGTGATATATCTGAGAGAGGGAGAGACAGTATAATTAATAATTACTGTTAATAATTGGTCGTTAACGATCAACAGTGAAATGATTCTGCATGTACATCTCTCAGATCAACATCTTGCACAGAATCAATACAAAGTTTTTAAACTGATTTCTCACTGTTCTAAAACTGGCTGCAACATTATTTGCATGTTTACTGCATATTGTTACATTGCTCTCTGCACTAGCAACACTTTTGTTGTCATAAAATCTTTCTGATTTTTCAATAACAAGACCTTTCACCTTGCTATCAAACTTCGGATCATACGCCCCTGGTGGAGGTACGTCATCTGTAAAAAAAATTTTCCTTTTTAAAATCAGAAAAAGGAAGAAGACGTTCTGATAGCTTTGTAAGTAATTTCATATAAAACTAATATTCAGTGAAATGAGAGCTTGTATATTCTTACTTTTATCTTCCTGTTACATTTTGTACATGTACAATGACTCGTAAAATATCAATATTTAAATGCTTATAAAAAGAACTTTTGATTTCATTACCTCGCTGTAAAACATTGCTGTCTTAATTAAATAATTTAAAAATGAAATTAATTTTGTGCGCATGGATTCGTGCGCGCGCGCGCGCGCGTTTGCATTATATTTGCATTATATACATATATATATATATATATATATATATAAAACGTGGAAGGGGTAGGAACACAAGTAGCGTTGGTAAAAGGGATTCCCATTTCGGCGAGTGTTAGCTTACACGCGAAAAGAAGGCGCAAATGAAAGACAGCTGTTTTTAGTTGCAAGATACATGTCTCACTGGGGTCATCGAATTACCAGGTGTACTCTCTAACGTCCTCGCCATCCCTTCTTTCACGATTCCGTAACGAAATCTTGTATCATACCGCCTTTTATTTCCCTCCGCTTCTCTTATTTTTGCACGCAACCATTTACAAATTAAATGGTTTTCCTCTCTCTTTATCTCATCATTTTACTTTTCCTTTACTTACTACAAGACAGTTTGGTTTTTACAGTTTAGTCTTTATTATTATCAACAACAACTAATTCGACAGTCGTTTGTTACTCTCGTCTATCGCCGGTTATTTGGATATATTTACGTGTAAATAGAAAAATAGAAAAATATTTAATACTTTGGTAATTATTAACACGTTGAACGGCCAGCGTGAATCGGTGGAGTTTCTCCCGGGGCCCAAATTTGAAATGCGTCTTTTAAATGTAGCCACGGTTTTACTTTGTGACAGAGATAGATAGATCCTTTTCTAGAAGTGGGGAAACAGCGTTTCGAAGATCACGCTGTATTTATGTACCAGACCCTTCATTCAGTCGGGCAGTATTTTTCGTTAACAACTTTACCTCTTGATCCGTAAAAGCTGTCCGTTAGACAGCGCAAAAGTGTAAATGAAAGTGAATAGTCGAGCAGTGACGAAGAAGTATTCATAGTTCCAAGAAAAGTTAGAAATATTATTGCATCAATTGTTCAAGCTCGGTTCAATGAGAGTGAAGATTTTGAAGAACTGTTAGGAAACCTGGCTGACAGAAGAAGAGAACGAACAGACTTGATACTGTCGGTTCATCTGACAATATCCCGGTGGAACGAGTTCACCGGATAAAACAAAAATCATCTGAATTCACCGGGAAAAGTGGACTTGTTGTGGAACTACCTTCCAACATTACAGCGGCTGAAGTTCTTTCTCTCGCCGCAAACAATAAAGAAGGCGTCTCACCACCACCTGCAAATTCGCAAAAATCCTCAGGGCAAATCTATAAGAAGGATTCGTGCGTTCGGTAGTACGCAAAACAAAGGACTCCGAACTCTCGAACGCCACGAAGCAAGAAAAAAATTACAAAAGTAAGACTATAACGTATTGTGCGTCCAGAGTGTCCAAAGTTACCTCAATTACGTTACCTCAATATTTTAACGAATACCATTTTAACGAATAAAATGTTATAATATTTTGAAAACAAATTTAAATATAAGTATAATTTTAATTTGTTGTAGTATAAGTATATTTTATATTTTATTATTTTATTTTATTATTTTATTATTACAAGTATAAGTATATTTTTAATATGTTTGTTTTTGTTTACTTTATAGTTTATCGTTACTTTATATTGTCTATACTCGTCGTAATTGCGTTGCAAATAAAATTACTATAAATTACCTCCAAAATCCTGTTTTAATTGGACGAAGAACAAACAGTGTCAGCCGTTTACGGGGCCCCTGCGGAAACATAGCCGTCACCCACCCAGGTGATACGGGTGATGTGGCGTTCAACGTGTTAAATTAAATCTTCTGAGAAGTGAGATTTTTTACATTTGATAATTAGAAGATTTTAATTAAAAAATCTTACTGATAATCGGACGTTAATATGCCAAAATAGTAACAATGACATAAATACGATTCAACTTGTGAAGCGTGTAACTTGAATAACTGTTGTTTCTAGGAATATGAGAAAACTTTGTTAAGAAAAATTGTTTGACAGAACAGAGGCCAGGTTAGAGGAATCAATGAATCAATGAATCTTTTTGCAGATGGAAAGATCTCGAAGATTTCAAGATCGCCTCTACTGTTTTCAATGAAGCCCGACATTCTCTATAAAAAAAAAAAGCTAATATTAACCTAGAATTTTAACTTTAATTTTCCGCGTAAAATTTTTACGCGTAAAAGGCAAGGACACTAAAATACAAGAACACGGGGTATCGTCTGTTGCACGGAATTCAGATTACGATATTATTTTACGGAATTACGATTAAAAACTGATAATTTCTCGACATATACAGATTACTGTTTTTCTATTTCTTGAAAGATCACTGACTTATTTCCCGCGGAAATATAGTTTGCGTAAAAAGAGAGATCACGCAGCAGTTGAGAATTTTAGAAAAATCTCAGAGCTATTGAGAAAGCAAGAAATTGCCAAGGAAATGGTATTATCAACAACGATAAAATACAATTGGAAAAAGAGATAGATGTGCGTCACATGCCCACGCGTGCAATGAAAATCCAAGATAATAAAAGAATATGTTATTACTTACTTTCGAATTCATTGAATCTTTGAATTCTAGCTTTTGAAAATGACATTATGGGATAGTTTTAACGTGTTTAGCAACAAGAAATGAACGACACTTTTGAATTGAATTTACGTAGAACGTAGAACGTAGAACGTAGAACGTAGAACGTAGAACGTAATTCGTTAATGTTAACGAAGAACACGGTTAATAACGTCCGTTGCACATCACACTCCTCTTCGAACTACTGTTTTCGTATGCGAGGGGAAGGACGTTATATATGAATTTCCTAGGCAGCACCAAACAGTTTTTCATGTGAAATACTTTACCGGTTTTTCTGATTTGAAATAACGGTTATACCAACTGAACAATAACAGAACGACAAATCAGCGAGCGCACGTTGCACAACTGACCAATCACGTGGCAGATACACTTCCACTGTGAACCAATGCCGTACGAAAAGCAATCAAGTCTCACGACATACATTCGATGATATTTCATATTTCATATCGAACGATATTACAATGAATATTTATATATAGTTATATTCTAGAGAATATTTATGATATTCAGTATCAACGTCAATTGCAGCTTTAGATATTAGAATATCGAAATTTTCCTACACGCTCTGATACACGTGACAACAGGCTTCTTAAGATATCATTTTCAAAAGCTATACCTCTAATTTATGTAAGAAATAATAAATAAATAAATTATACGAGAGAGGAGAAATTTGTATGGTTTAAATGATAGAGTTTTGAAATATTTATTTTAACAATATTTGTTGGTAATGTATATTTCAGTCGAAACATTTTCACGTCTCACGTCAAATGCCACGTTGTATCGAATAGACCAATAAGCTTCGTTTGTTACCTGCATGGTTGTAACGTGCTCGTGGTAGAAAAGTACATGTAATATATTATTTTATAATATTGTTTGCAATGGAATGTAAAAAATGTATTATATTGTTGGGACTTGTTCTAAGTTTAAATTATGTTTATGGCCAATACAGGATGAAGAACGTGAGCAACATTTAATTGCATTATTATAACTGTCATACGTGTCGACGAAGTGTCAAATTTGTCGTTCAATTTTTTATACTCAAACCGATTCAGGAATTAATAATGAAACAATTACGATAGTAGACAGTACATTTTTAAATTATTTATGTGCATTTTAACACATCTTACATCGTCGTACTTAACATGTTTTGATACAACGAAAATCTACTTAACCTTCAATCAGTGAAAATTGACCTAAATCTCTGAATTCTCTTGTTTCTATTCTAAGCGAAATAATGTGTTTCAGACTCCTGGTTCGTCGTTGTCAGATCGAGTGCAGCAATTATCAGAACTAGCTCTCACAAGACCTGTGATCAAGTTCAACGGAGCAAAATTTAAAGAATATGTCAAAACTACGCCAAGAAATTATTCCGTTGTTGTAATGTTCACTGCTATGGCACCTCAAAGACAGTGTCAAATATGCAGGTAAATTTAATGTTAATTTAAATCTTCAAATTTTACTACGTTTAATACTATGTCAATTAGTTTTTCTTATCTTTTACATTCATTAGGCACGCAAATGATGAATTTGTGATAGTGGCAAATTCATTTAGATATTTACAATCTCACTCGAAGAAGTTGTTCTTTGCATCTGTGGATTTCGACGAAGGATCAGATGTATTCCACATGGTACGTCACGAATGTACTAAATGTGTACGTTAAGTATAACACACTTACAAACATATTTTCTATGTATTTACGATAGATGAGATTGAATACTGCGCCGGTATACATGCATTTTCCACCAAAAGGCAAACCAAAACCTGCAGATACCATGGATATTCAACGAGTAGGATTTGGAGCAGAAGCAATTGCAAAGTGGATATCTGAACGTACTGATATTCAGGTATGCGATATATGTGAACGAGTAAAAGTCATGGTAATCTGTTGAAAATTATTATTTACAGATTAGAGTGTTTAGACCACCAAACTATTCTGGCACGGTTGCAATAATAATGTTGCTGATACTTATTGGAGGATTTTTATACTTGAGGCGCAACAATTTAGATTTCATTTATAACAAAACAATTTGGGGTCTTGGTGCATTGGTAATGTTTCATGATGTAAGTATACTCCTTTGAATGACAATTTATCTCATAATTATTATTTTTTTTAAACAGTTCTTTACACTTACAATGATATCTGGACAAATGTGGAATCATATTAGAGGTCCACCATTCATACATAGATCGTCTAGTGGGAATGTGGCTTATATACATGCTTCTTCTCAAGGGCAGTTCATTTTAGAAACATACATTGTTATGATTCTGAGTATCCTTTTCATTAACTGTCAGAGTTAACATCTGTGTGATGATTTAGCTATTCTGTGAGCGGAATGTATAGTTGTATAGTTGTATAGTGTGTACAATTTTCATGATTTTACTCTATTTTCTGGGTATATAAACACATATGGCTAATATTTTCCTTAACAAGTGTAATAAGATGGAGCAGTGGTGTTAGGTATGATTTTAATGACCGAAGCCGCTTCGCGTAAAGGTGATGTAAAAAAACGGCGAATATTCGCAGCAATAGGCGCTGGATTAGTCGCCATCTTCTTTAGTTCACTGTTATCGATATTTAGGAACAAAGTACAAGGCTATCCATACAGGTATGGCAAAGATTATTAATTTTTTTTTCTGTTAAAGATTATTATTAATGAATAAATTATTTTAATGTTAGAGTATGTTAATATATTTATAAAAACATTCATCTTCGTGATGTATGTAAAAGTTTTTAATAAATATATATTAACATACTCTATTTCTTATATTCTTTTAAGAATTAGTATTATTTCGTCTCAGAGAGGATTAAATTATTTGTTTCAGCTTATTGTTCAAGTGAAAAAATAAATATGACAAGTCACTATTTGTATATATTGCAAAGAAAATTTTCAACTTATCTGTCAGATTAAGAATTAGGATACAAATAATAAATAAATACCCCGTAGTTCTAATTATTGTTGAAGTGTTGTATTTTAATCATAATTTACATTTGTTTGTACTGTTTGTTATAATGTAAAATAAATTAATATTTAAAATCACATATTCTTTAACATAATTTGTTTAAAATGTTACAAAAATATGTACATTGTGAAAATGATACAGTTTTATTTAATTGCAATTACGATATTGTTCCATAAACATATTTGAAATTTCTGCATCCATTGTATTATGCAAAAAATTTTGTAACATTTAAAAGATATAAGGAAGGAGAATTTTTCGAGATGTTGGATAATTTTTAAATGTTTGTACGTACCATCTGTGTGTCAGAACAGCAGTAGACGTCTAAAATAAAAATGAGATTAGTAATTCAACCTTATTAAGAATAATTTTTTAAGAATTTTATATGAGAATATATTGTATAATGTTTGTACCTGATTAATTAAGACCCACATTGTAACATAATGATAAGTAGAACTTTGCCATAAAATGATAGAAAGTGTTATATAAATAATTATTTCTGTAAGTTGTAATGCACCTGATATATACTTAAAAAGTCCTCCATATGGTATTTTATATGCTGTGGAATTAATCTTTCCATCTTTGTTTCGTCGTAAATTACTAAGGATCAAATTTGCCCTGAACTGTACGTATGATGATAGTACAAAAATAATAGCACATATTAATTGCAGATATGTAATTTTTTTCCAAGAGAAATTTCCTTTTGAACCTATACGAAAAGCATACAGTCTTAGAAGAAATTAGAATCAACGTATTAGAATATAATTTTAAGTTTATATTTAAATATATAATTACCTTTAACGAAACCTTTAGATTCGCCTATAATGCAAATTAAAGTTCCTACATAATGATAAAATCCAATCATGTAATGAGTAATATTCATCATCTTGTCACTGAAGATATTTACAAAATGAGTTTCATAGAATCGTTTCCAACAGTGTAAAGTTAAAAGTACAGTTGCTATAAATGTGCTTTCAGGTGATACTAGAAAACATTTGTTAAATAAAATGTGTATTATTAAAAAATATTTTTAAATGAACATTTAAGTACAAAGTACTAGGTATTCAAATTCAGTACCGAGTGCTTGTCTGAATGATCCCAAACATATATCCAATATCCATATAACATTTTCAGAAATATTATCCTTCCATAAATATTTGCAAATTACCAAGTATAGTACATAGCTTGAAGCTGGAGCAGCAAAGACATAAAAATGTTTAAACCATCTAAAATATTAATTTATATTAATTATAATGTTAATTAAATATTTTTAAACAATAATATGTTAATATATATATAGGATATATGAAGTAATTAATTGCTCACCTTTTAGGCAACTCTACTTTTGCAACTAGTGGTTGATATGTATTAACAGAAAATTTACCGTAACAATAAGTACGAGTTATTAAACTAGGTAGATAAAATTCCACATAATTGAGTAATAATCCCAAAATACCCGTAAATACCGAATTAAAAATAAATATAATACGTGTAATATTTATTTGCATTTTTATTTTGTTTCTTAAAATGTGATGTTACTTGTACTAGGTTTCACTGTGTTTTGACCTTTGCAATTTCACGGTCCGTTATACTGGCATCCCCCCACTTTCACACACATAATAAATTGGCCTGCTGCAAAATTAAAATACATATTTTATAATATAAATAAATAATTAAATAATGTAAGTAAATAATTAAAATATATTATAGGTTTTCAAAATCGCAAGGAAAAATATTTTAAGAGTAATACATATTTGTTAATTTAAAGTTTTATTAAAGATAAAATTAATTTTAACTACATTATAGAATGTATTGCATAAAGTATATCATAAATTTAAAATTAGATAAAATATATAAGATTTCATTTATATCTAAAGTTAAAAATTATACTACAGACGATAGATAAATAGGATTAAAGTATGTCAACGATAAATCGAACTGTAGAAACTACGTAATATAATATTACATAGATTTTTCTTTAATGTTTTTTTTATATACTTAATGTATGTTTTTCGTTATTATAAATTTTAGAACAAGATAAGGACGGAAATTTTTTTCAAAAATGATCTCCCGACCCTTTTAAACAAAGGGGAGGAAAAGTTAGTGTCACTAACACTCTTCAATTATATTGGTGTTCTAAATTTATCATAAACACGAACTTCTATTCTAAAAATTAAACAATCATTTTGCAAAAAATCAGGTAAATCTTGTATTCGCACGAATTCTGTATAGCCAAAGCTTCGCTTATTCAATTCACATACTGGTTTTCTAAATGCTTCAAGATCTGGTCTTGAAGAAGTTATTTCTCGTATATCTTTCTCCCAATTATATGGGTGAACTAAAACAAAATACATTGTTCCATTAAATGGCCAATCTAGACCGTCGTCATTTTCCGACTTCATTATATGCAGAAGAAGTGACAGAAATTCAGGTTCTTTAGAAGATATATTAATTCTAGCACAGATTTTGTAACCATTAGGGCTAGTATAAAAGCCAGGACTATAAAACATCTTTAATGAATCCTTCATCATGCTTTCAAGTTTCTCACGAAAGGAAGGTAATCTCCAAATATAAACCCCATTACAACTACGTAAAAACATTTCTTCCTGACTACATCGCAAAGAAGTTTGCAAAGTTGTGAGTTGAGTCTTTTGATTAGAAACAGTTATAGACAGTTCTTTATTTTGTTGTTCCAATACCACTATCCTTTCATACAGATTCCTAAAAGATGTAACATATAATTACAATAAAAATTTTTTATCTTTTATAAATATATTTTGTAGAAACTTTTCATACTATAAGATATAAGATATAAATAAAATTCACTTTAATAATTGTTGCCATTCTAATGGTGGTTCATTTTTTTCCATTGTACTTTTTGGTGGAGGATCCCATAATTTCGATTCTACAGCCGCAGCATTGACATTACTTTTTAAAACCGAGAATTGTGGTAATATTCTCGCCATCATCTATGAAATTGCGATAGTAATTCTTTTTCTATATTATAATTAAATGTTACAAAAAGAATTGAACTAACAGTTAAATGGATATTTATATTTCCTTCTAAATGTGCATGCAAATCTTCTTTGTCGCGAAAAGTTTCCACGCACCCAACATTCTTAAAGGAACAATATATAACTTGTGAATCTGGATGACTTTGTTTATAAGTACATTCATTTATATGCGCTTCCATATCCACTGGAGACATTTTAATCTCACAGCCAAATTGTTGGTAAAGACAAGGTATGCGTTGTTGTGATATTTCTCTGCTCGTATATAAGTCTCTGAACAAATCACTTTCAGATTTTAGACTTTTGCTATCAACTGGACAGCAAGCACCTTCTTTTCTACAAAATAAAAATTCATAAATATGAAATATAAATACAATAGATTTTATATGCGTGTGTGCATATATATATATACATATATATATATATATGTACATATGTATACTTGTCAAGTTATAACATTTTGAAATATAACTTACTGAAGCCAAGTGTATATACATTGCGAACAGAATTTATGACCACAAGATGTTAAAACTGGATCACGCAGCCAAGTTAAACAAATAGGACACTCGAATCTAGGTTCAAGGTATTCTTTCACACTATCAGCACACTTCACATAATAGTTGAGTTACCAGAATAAATGAAAAATAATAAGTGTGTTAACACAAAATGAGAAGCAAAGCTTTCTGAAGCTTGTAAATGTAAATGAAACGGAGTTTGATTGCTAATATTTACAAGTTTAGGTTCAATAAAAATAAATGCGCATACGTACAACAATATTTTCTTCAGCTATTTTATTATGATCTTTAAAATTGTCCGATTTGGCCATTATCTGTGAGAATTTGTAATTTTAATTGTTCGACCACGACATAATGCAATTTTATCAAAATAAAAATGTCATAAACATATACGATGTTAGCAATTACGAAATTTTAAAAGCGGTATAATTTATTTGCAATTACGAACAGAGAAATCGCATTATACAGTAATTTCCTATATGTACACGTATGTTCGAGATGTAAAATTATAATGATACCTACAATCACTCGAAGCAGCTTTCTTTCCTTTTTGTGATATAATTTGTCAGAAAGTATTTAAGGATTTATAAAATTTATAGCCATCCGATCCAGTTATAAGTTACTTTTTGACAATGTAAATATTACATATCCACTGTATCACGATTATAGTTCGTAGCACATAGATCTAAACGTCATAAGGCATGTTTTCATTGACATTCATGGAGGATTTTTAGCTAAAATATACTATTTAGTATTTTTCCATTTTTCAAGATATTTGAAGTTCCCCGTGATTTATATAATTTCTTACGTAAAATTATAAAAAGTTAATGCATATGTGTAACGTATTGTAACGATACAAGAATTTGTATCGTAGAATATAAATTGTCGCTACGTTAGTGCGTGAATTTGGCTTCACACGTTATATCGATATTAGCAAATTAAGATCGAAAATCGAAATTGTAGTAATCGTATGTAAAATATGAAAGACTTTCGTACAATGTTGAGAGATAATTTACGTTTAAACGGAAATAATTTGAATAATAATTCATGGAATAGTTTTATACATGTGTTTCATATAAGATGAATTAAATCCAAGCATTTGTGTACGTTTGTATGCCCGCTACATCGTTCGTAGGACGAATTCCACGCACGATAGGTGGTTATTCTACCGTTAAACTCGAAGCAGTCGAGACGTATCGCTCTGCGTGTCATTTGTTAAACGCAATATCTTCGTTATACTTTCATCGTGTACGTTTAAAGTACGTTTTATCGAATAATTTATTCAATATCGTTGCGACTTATCATTAAATCATCATTTTTTTTTTTTTTCATCATTTCTGCGATCGTAATAAGAACAATCGATCGCTATTTCGTATTAAGAACATTCAACTTTGATTGTTGTTTCACATTTACGTAATGTTGTTCCTCTTACGCGTCATTCGTTTGAAAATTTTGATTTCTTTTTACAGATTGTTTGTTTATTACGAGAGAAATACTGAAACATTGGAAAGACGTCACGAAATTCAAAAGGATGCCATGACAATTAATGGCAAGCTCGATATTTTCCTTATAGATATAAATAACATTTAAAGGTTGATATATGTTTGTTTATTAGCATTTATTTCATATTTTCGATCGATCTACAGTACTATTATATAGTTGTAATAGTTTCGTAATAGTTCAAGCATGTTCTGCTCATTGTATCTTTGACGTATTGCGCAGCTGACGTATTTAACTGACAAAAGAACTGGCGCCATATTTAGCTGCTAAAATATATATTTGAATTTCTAATGGCGGGAATTTAGAATATAATTTTTATAAATCAATTATATTATGGAATATCAGTAGTTATTTGATAACATCAAAATATATATTTTTCGATATTTCAAATGTTATTTTTGACATTTCAAATAATTAATATATTCTCTTCAAGAACCAATTATAACACTCTATGTCGCGTTACAGATTTCTTCGATTGTTCATTTCTTCTACTTGATACTGGCTTCACGGTGAGTTCTACTAGTTCTCTCCACAACTTCACCACCGATTTAATCGTAAGTGGCATGAATTTCGTCGTAGGACGAAAGATCGGAATCGACACGGCTGACTGAGCATAGTGATCTCGGGGCCATTACACATATTCGTTAGTAGTAATATTTTTTTTTTTTCTCTCTGTACTTGTTAATTCAAGATAGATTTTCTTGCACATCGCGTAATAATAAATATAAGTATTTACCAGTGACACAAAGGAATATATACATAATAATTATTTGTAAATTTAAAATATATTGGATATAAATATAAAGATAGATTACTCGTACGATTAAATAATATTTTTCTCTGTCAAAAGATGTATTAAATGTGCGCGATACTTTGCAATATTTGTATAACAATTACGAGTATATTTTACTCAATGATCGCAGTAGTTTTCACTAGTCGATTTCAGAAAAATGATACGTAAATTAGAGCGTTAACGTCGTGTGCGACTCTCTAATGTAGGCCTTTGTGCCTACGGGTGTATATGAATCGTGAAGTAGCGAGTGTGCCTGTCTTTGCTATTTTTTAAACATAGGATGACTAGATAGGATTGATAGCTTCTTCTATAGTCTGCCTGTAACGCAAGTAGACGGTAAATCGTAAGTCGACAGGACCGGCTAGATTGGTACAATCAAGCTTAGGCGCGTTTTCGCGTGGCCAACCTGAAACGAAAGCTCGTGCGTGCTCGAGCACGTATTTACGAACATGTGTAAATGATTTAACTTCCGCGATTTATCTTTAGATCGAAGCTGTCGAGACAAGATGTAAGAAGTTTCGAAGAAAGAAGAGGCTAAATGCCGAAGTCCGGTCCGGTAAATTCACCACTCAAGAAAGCAACTACCAATGACGTAGCGCCGTCTTCTAATCTTTGAAATATTTATTTTCTTTTTCCTCTCTCTCTCTCTCTTTCTCTCTCTCTCTCTCTCTCTCCTTCTTTCAGTCCACCACGTGAATAATCGATAATTCATAAAAGTACCCATTCGTTTAAATCTACCGACAAATAAACCCGAGCAGGGAACCCTGTACGAATTGCAATATCCTCCGTCATCTTTCGATTTGATTCAATTGATTGTGTTATCAGAAAGCTACCACGGTTTCATGTTTGTATGCTGATTGTCCGATAATGAAAACGATAGTCTTGGGTTATCGGGTGCTGCCTACTTTTACGATAATTACAATGGATAAAGATATAGCTGAAGCAAGCTCGAAGACAAACATTCGATCGCTGTCGGGCTACTCGCGACTGATTCATTCAACATCGATGAAAATTCGAGAAGCACGTTCGAAGGAAGCTGTTCTTCCTTACAAGTGAAGATCAAATTCAGACAAGTTGTAAGTTACTTTCTGTAATGTATAGTAAGATTAGTGATATTCCTTGTTGAAAGAATGCACGGTGGACACAAATAACGCGAGGAAGGAAACGTTCTTTGTTCGTCAGACGATTCTGACGAGTTTTCTGTGTGTTTTGTTTCTTCAAATTGGTGCCACGATATCACTCTCGTTCGATAGATAAGAACGCAACGAGCGTGTGATAAGTGGTGCCAAGAAAAACAAAAGATTTTTGATTTTTGAGAAAAAATATTGTTACGTTAGTTAACTCTTCGAGTGATAAGTCAATGTTTCTTTTTTTTTTTTTTTTTTTTTTTTTTTTTTTAAATAACAACAGTACCCTAGTAAGGATCAAGTTAATATTTGGTTTCTAACGTGAGTTCAGTTAAAAAGTTCAGTAATTAACGAGCTTAAGGCAATTTTGCGTTCAGACGAAATAGTATTAAGACGACGATCGGAGGAGTGGACATTTCAGAGTTGAAAAGCTATTACCACAACCGGATGTTGGCAACTAACGCTTTGATGACCCCTGCATCTAGTACATACATCTCTCTGTTACAGAATTGTGTGTATATTGTATTGTCTCGATGTATAGAGAAGCATACGCTGAACAGCATGAAATTGTGCTTTGCTGCGTGTACGATACAAGGTTGAGATTGAATCTTGACTTCTTTTAATTTTTGACTCGTTATTAAGCCAGATTGTGGAGTGTCTTTCCAAAGATACGATGGAGATACTGCAATTGTTAATGCAATTAATAATATTTATATAGTAAAATGCGATACGTATACACTTTTTGACAGTGGACTAGACAAGATAACAGCAATTTTCAGGCAAAATTGTTGGTTCACGGACGAAAAGATTACTAAACGGTGTGGAAGGTCGACACCGTAGACGAATGGTTCGTCAATACTGACTAAATCGTGCTTGGTTACTTTCAGTTGAATCACTTCCGACGAGTCTTAATCCAAACGTTCATCTTGAAACGTGTCGCCCGTGTTAAACACGTGTAAGAATTTTACGTTTTTTTTGCGTCATTTTTACGTAACTTTTCATGATTTTTATCTATCTATCACAGCAACGTGTTTATCATGTATTTTATTAAAACGCGAGTAAAGCGCGTCGCATTTTCCTACCAAGTACGAAAAAAATTCTTTTAAAAATTCTTAGTCAATCGCTCTATTGTCTATTTCACTGTTTTATCGAAATTATACGTATATTGCGTGCCAGGGAAGATTTTGTAGAAAATTCAATAAAATATTCAAAGACTTGTATGGCTTAGGATAACGAAACAGTTGAAAATACAGACTAAATTAGAATAAAGGAACTGGAAATACTGGTTTTAGCGATAATAAAAAAGAGAGAAAAAAGAATAGAGCCAAAAGTAAATCTGTCTTGACGAAGAATCAGAATGCAAAAGAATAAGAATTTCAAGGATCAAACAAATACTTTTATTCGTACCATGAAATTAAACTTTAATTCACAAAAAAAAGGACGAAAAATTGTTCGAACAAGAGTCAAATATAACGATAATAATCCGTCGAACAAAAAAGAGACCAAACCCTGCGCGTCTGATCATTCGAACTTACTCGTCATTCATGCAGGTACAAAATATTTCGCACAACGTACATATAATATATAATATTAAACGTACGTTGTGCGAAACTTTTTGCTACACGAAACGTAGAGCTTGTGGAGCTCATCGAGCAGTCAATTATCCACTTATCTACATTTGACGTACGTACTAAGAAAAAGAAGACAACAAAAGATCCTTGATAACCGTTGTTATTATTATTTTTCAAGCTTACGTTATTAATATCAAAGTTTTTATTTAATTTTATTCACGTTCATCGGACGAAGAATCAAAATCAAAGATCATCAATGTTTGTGTAGAACAAAAATAAGTGCCCAAGTTTGGGGACACACGAATGCAAATATTGTTCAAACTTACTTTTGTGAGTCATAGTATGCGTATCGTGACACGATTCTACAGCTACCGTACAGCTACCGATTCCAGACACTTAAGGGGCACTCGAAGTATCGTTTTGGCCGGTGAACCTTTTCACTCTCGTCTTGTCGCTGGCGAGGTAAAAAAGCAATAACCTAGCTGAAGCAGGGACACACAGTGGTTCTTTCGGTTCGGGCCCGTTATCACGGAGAAGCACGGGTCACAAATAACATAACAAGTTGTATAGTCGGAGGGGTCAGAAGTGCAGGAGAGCTTGATCGACTCGATCGAAAATAAAGTGACGGTAAATCGTTGTTCCGTGTGTGGTTCCGCGGAGTGTCGAATCTATATATCACACTTTTTCCAGTTTTTCAGAATCAATCGAATGATTTTCTCTTCGTACGGGGAGAAAATCGTTTCTTTCGAATGGAAAGAAAAATTTTCCAATGAAGATGTAACAGTCTCTTTTTTTTTTTTTTTTTCTTTTTTTTTTTTGCCAAGAAATCATCTCTCTCGGTCTTTTATTAATCGCTGTCTGGGTTGCTGAAATAATTTAATCGACGCTTTGATGATCGAAGTCTTGACTGTGTTCGAAATGAATCTGTCAAACTATGTCGAGCCGAATTGAAATATGGTTCGACCACGTGGTTTTGGCAATCGCGCGGTGTTCATACGCGCCGTGTGTTTTTCTTTCGGAGTATCGCGCGTGTGACGACCACATCCGTCGACTGCATCGCCTGCGATCATGATGGATGGACACTCTGTCACTTAACCGTCAACGATCGAACGATCGAGATTTTTTGAACATTTCTGAATGTTAGTCTGAAAAAATTCTCGAGGGAGTATTCGCTCGGTTATTCGACTCGATAAATATAATTTAGAGTGTACAAGTGTGACACACGAGTACGTATAGTGTTGTAGTGTATACCGGTGCTAATTCACAAACAGCATTGTCAAGTAAAAAAAAAAAAAAAAAAAAAAACTTGACAGTGGAGTGAGTATCAATTTTGTGAGATCTGTGAAAATTCTTAAAAATTTATCGAAACGGAGTAACGATTTGCTTTCGGTACGGATGCAAAAGTGATTCGATTATCGAGAGAATTGAGAATGATTTTCGCGGCTTTTCAACAAAGGTTGAAATGTTGAAAGAAAGAATCGCATCTCGGAATTCTCGACAATAATCTCGGGTTGGATTGTCGTTGAAATCATTAAATGAATTTTTGCAATTCTTCGTACAGATTGATGACAGATCGCTCGAACAGAGTTTTCATTATATCGTTCACGTAGAAACGATGGTATCGTGACTATGGATAACATCCTCTAATAAAAGCTTGTTACGTCAACGTAGCTTGTTTAGCAACGTTTTAACAATTCTAAAGCTGTTGGAATCCGAGAAAACAATTTCCCTTTTACGTGCACATTTTGTTACGAACGAGCAATCGTTCTTTCGAAAAATATTCGAAATATCTTGCTTTTTCCAAGTGGTAATTGGAAAATTTATCATGCAGCGATGTAGCAATAATAGTGATATCCAATCTCTCCCAAATTGGAAACGTTTGTTGTTCCATGCGTTCTATCTGGCACTGGAAATTAAAGTTCACCGCGTGGCTTTGCCCTCTAGGATCATGGCTGTGAAGGAATGGTTTAGAAGACTACAACCAGTCCAGTTGTACCTAGTCCTGTTCTTCACCACCGCTTTCTTTATCGTCGAGGTGGTCGCCAGCCATGTGACTCATTCACTCACGTTACTTCTCAATGCCTATCACATGCTATGCAATATCATCGCACTTGTTGGCTGTATCGCCTCCATCAAGGTAAGTATCGATCAACGTAAGTTAATTAATAAATAAATTATCATAAATGACCACACGTTTTTGATTATTATCTCAATGGCAATGTGCGTGTATTTTTGATCGAACGGATATAATTCAACTTTCTGTAACTTTCGGTCTTTTCTTAACTTTTGTACGTATTATCTGAAATTGTATAAATAGAAATAGATAAGCGAGAAAGAGACCTTTGTTTTTCTATTTAACGCGTGTATTATAGCGTTACTTTTAAATTTATGATAGTTTGCCACAGCAGATTACGTTGTCGGTTTCCTTTTTCCCCACGATGATAAAGATACTAATTTCTATCGAATTATTTCTATTTGAGCAAAAAGCTCGGCGAAATTATTCTGAAGAATATTGCTGAAGAGAACGCTGAATCGATTCGAAAAGAATTTCAAAATATTATAATTTCGTATCTTGATGATACGATGTAAGATACCTTACTTGGCAATAATATAGATATTATAATTTAGATATTAACGCGTTTCTTTTTTGTAGTATAGCCATCGTCAGAGCAGCGTCAGTTACAGTGGGAACAGCACCTCGAGCTCCTTACGAAATTCAGCAATCTGCATAAATGGCGACGAAAGAGGTTCCTCGACGTCGTTGTCGACAAAGACAAAGGTTATTTTATGAAAAAAAAATTAAATTTGTCGCTCGATACTTTGAAAAAACGTTACAGAACGGAAAATAAATATTAAGCGCTTGAAGCGTGCTGAATCACACACACACACACACACACACACACACGCACACACACACGGGGATCTATCACGGGGTTTTGTTACAGCAATCACGATCGGACAGGAGGATGAAGAATACATTTGGCTGGGCGAGGATAGATATCGTTACGACGCTCATCTGCTGCGTTTTCCTCGCGTCTTTCTGTTTTTCTCTGTTGGTCGAGGCTCTGCAAACGTTGGTGCACATAGATCACTTGGACGAAATGCACCACCCGATGCCAGTCCTCACAATTGGCGCGTCGGGCATTCTCCTTAATGCCTTTTGTTACATACTAATTGGAGGATACACCTTTAATCAGGGTCTCGTTCTTCACGTAACGATGAACGGCGACGTGATACTGCGACGGTACGAACACTGAAATTACCGACACCACAGGCTAGACAGGCTCTATCATCTATAGGCTTTATAATTCTATATAAAGTGTATATTTTCTTGTTCGAAGAGCTTGAAATTGAAGAGTAAAGCAAAAACTAGCCTTCAAAACTGTAATAGTGAGATAGGCGTCTATCTATTTCTAGAAACAGCTCGCAGCAAACGAAGGAAGGCGAAGAACAGTTATCTTCACAAACCAGACGAAGTCCTCTGGGTATACCAAAGAGCCAAGGTTTCCGGGAAACGTGCCGTGACGCTTTAGGCTGTGTTTTTGTTATCCTAGTGTCCATTTTAGTATATTTCACCGACTCGAACGTGGCCAAATACATCGATCCTCTCTTCGCCATTATCTCTGCCATTTCACTCTTAGCGCTTAGCTATTCGTATAGTAAGTATTCAAAATGATACTAAGACGAGAGTGTAACGCAGCAGGGAATATTAATTGATATAGTAACGTGTATACGGGAATTCTTATTTTACTTATTTCGTAGTGAAAGAATCTGGTCTGATACTTCTTCAGACAATTCCTAATCACATAAACATCGATTCTCTTAAGAGAGAATTGCTAGAAGCTTTCCCCGGTATCGTCAACGTCCATGATTTGCACGTTTGGCAATTAACAGGGCAGAAGATCATCTCTACGGTTCATATAATATTCTTAGATCCAACGGTAAGTTTCCCGCAACGACGATGAGTGCAAGTGCACGACGAGTACGTTCGATGTGTGACGAATGATCGATTAATTAATTCGAACCTTGTAATAATATAAATATAGAAAGAAACTTTCGCAAACGTATTGAACTTTTTTCTGAAATTCGTGTATCGAACGAAGAATAATGCCTACTGAGTCAACGCAAACTTTTTGTTGTATAGGTGTACGCCAGTATTAGCGAGCAAGTGACAGCCTTTTTTATAGAAATAGGAATAACTCAAGTCACGATACAACCGGAATTTCACAAGGTATGTAAAAGCATTTTTCCTAGACTATAGAGGCGAAAGAAAAATTCTTCTAATTTCACGTTCAACCTCGATTTTGATAGTTGAAACCAAACATGGAGAAAACCGGTTGCCTGATTCGTTGCCACGGCGAGCATTGCAGTTCGTCTCAGTGCTGCTCCAAAGAAAAATTCATCGAGGACTCATGCTCGGATCCATCGGTCAAGAAACAAGCACGGCCCATAACCAAGAAATTCGAAAAGAAGGAAATTATTCCTTCGTCGGCGACGATCGATCTGAAAATGTTCACCGTCCGTGACAAAGAAAGTTCAAATTCGTGTCGATCGATCGTCGAACGTTCACCTGACGGAAGCTCTCGTCAACCGAAAGACCAAGTACCAAGTAACAAAGATAACGCGACTGATAGCAATTTCTGCGCGATAAACGTGGTAGATATCAACGACGAGACGACGAGTAACGACGAACAGAGTTCAGCAATCGCATCTTAATATTATATTATAATGTTTCGATTTTGAAAAACAGGAATGACAAACGGAGCTTTTCAGATACAATTTCAGATGCAATTATGAAGTACGTCATTTCGACTGTTCCCGTAATTATTGATCTCGTGTGTTTGTTTTATTATCGCGACGTTCATTGCTGGACAAATCATCGAAGGACAATTATTTGAAAGTATAACGAATAAATTCCGAAATATCACTTGACAAATAAGTTGGAAGATAATTTACGCTTACCTGCGTAAGGAACACCATTCACTTCAAACACCTGGGTATTTTGCTAAACCTTCATTCTATCAAGCAGCACAAAATGAAAAACAACGCCCAACCTTGCAATTTTTAAACGGCAAACGTGCCAAATAAAATGAATTCGAAAAAATTTAAAATAGTAGGCAACGATCAGAATGAAGATTTTACTTGATGAAATGAATTCATAAATTCAACTCCAGTAGGAAGCGTCATCGGTGACTCTCGGGAGTCACCCGATTCACGCGATTTAATTTCTGTGATGGAGCAAATGAAGGAGAATGAACGTTGCCTGTTGGGTGACGTCGCGTCGTCATCGATAGCTCAGAGAACGTAGAATCGGTCGGGGTGGGGCCTGTTGCTCACAGAATCGTGAATGTGCGTAACCCGTTCGTTCGGTTGATCAGTGAGAAAACGCGCGTGGAATGCTTTGGTCGTCTGGTATCGCGCAGTCGCTCGCGCGACCGTTTCAATGTGAATGAGGTTGTCTCGTTATACGAGTGCCCCTTTACAGTAATATATATATATATATATAGATAGATAGATAGATAGATAAGGTGATCAGTAATGAATAAATAAGTAAAAAGTAAAAAAGGTGTATGATATATATATATATATATATATATATATAGTATGATAATAAATAGAAGAAGAGGCGAAAATGGTGCGAGTTTCTGAAGCAATCGCGGTGTTTGTCGTATTCACGCTACATCGAGGTAATTGTATATTTTATTTTGCCGTCACCTGGCGGCCGATTCGTCGTTTCGAGGTGAGGTGTCACGATCACGTGGTCACGTTTGAGTCACGGTTGTGAAAACTGGTTCTGCGAGAGAGTTACGTAGTTGCGTGCCACATGTGGTCGGTAACTTCGATCGCTCACCTGTCGGTTCAATTGCACAATGACGTACTATCCAGACTGTCTCAGTCAACGACGACACAGTCGACGAATTTAATCTGATGAATGTAATCTAATCAGGAGCAACGTTTCGCCTTCGATGGAAATTTGTTTGAAACTTAGCGCGGATCGCGGAATATCCGTGACATATTCCGTGGACTTATGAACTTGAAAGGAGATCCGTTTGTTTAAAAAATAGCGCAGCAGTAAAACAGTCGTTTACGAATTTATTCGAAGTGTAATTGAAGTAGATGTTATTTAATGAAAAGCGAAGAATCTTGATTATAATTCGGGAAACAACTACAGATTATCGGAATCGGATAGACGCTATTCCGACGAATCGAATGACCTTGTATTATGAATGTGAGAGGAGAATGTGTTTTAGTATTAAATAGGGAGTAACATCCGAATAAAAATTTCTTCCAATTCCAGTTAGCTGTAACGTTTTAACGTCGTGTACGAAGATAAAATCGTCAGAACGCGAGACGTCAGAAAAATTTCCCGTGAATCAGACGCTGGAACGCGTTTACCTGATTCGCTGATATTCTTTGCACTTGGAACAGGAGTCTGTAGACAGATGCGTGTCGCCAATGTAACAGCAATTATGCAAGTTACACGCGAGCATTATCTGGTTCTTAACGAGTCATCAAGCTTGTTACAGCGGGCAATAAATCAACGATATAACTTACGAAACGGTACCTTTCCGAGAGCGTTGTTTCATTATTTTTAACGTTTCGGCGAGTACCGTGTTCAATCGCGTGTTTGCCTAATTTAATTGAATCCCAACGTGTTCTTCTTCGTCGTCTTCGAGAAATTGATTATTCTCTTCTCATCAGAGAAATCGTCAGTCGATCAACATTTTATATTCACGCGATCCGAGATACGTGATAAAAGTTTGTGTACGTGATAAAACGATCTTCGATTAACTGAACAAGTCACATAGTCTTGTAATCTCTAAAATTAGTTAAAAAGCTTGAGAATGTCTCGTATACTTTTTTAGTCAAAATTTTTACGACCTGTTTCGTAGATTATGACAGTCTATAAATTAAGGATCGTTTTCTCTATTTAAGTGGCGAAGTAATCCATTTTCACAGTAGTGTACCAACTACGATGCTTCGCAAATATCAACGTCGAATCGTGTTTCGGAGGAAAAAGGCGTCGAGGAGCTAACAACTCTTTGACACTTTGACACTTTGAATTTATAAAATTAGTGACTATTAGCGGTGGGACCGAGTTCAGTTTGAATCTCTACTCAGTCACTTCTTTCTTTCGGAATACGTACGTGCTTGTAGAGTGTTCGAATATAGTCGAATAGGTTCATATTCAAACCCAACTTGCAAACACATCGCTACTTGCGTGACCTCCTTTTACCGGTTTGCACTTTTGTACGTTGTTGACGCGTGTATTGCATTTAGAAATCTACTTGTAAGTTTATTATATACAGCACTGAATGAAGGTGTTATCGCGTTATGATTGTTAAGATACAAATGCTTGCTATCCAACTATTTGAAAAACGGCATTAAAAAGGAAGACACGTACGTCTGTACGTAGCAGATAAAATTTCATTTCTATAAAAATAACTCGACCAAACAATTACGCGGTGTTAGCTGCTGATCAAATAAGATTCGTCACGCGTGTTATTCCTCGAGGTATCGATATATCTATATATCAGAGATTTTGTCGGAGTAGAATTTTTCATGGAACGGTATAAATAAAATTTTATTCAACAGAAATTACTCGATACGATTGGTCTCACCAAAATGAAGATTTTTCCATCGTCCATTTGTTTAGTTTTAGTCGATAATAATCTGTGTGTTTAAATAACAGGAAAAGGCTATCATTTTGGCTAGTTAATCTACGCGAGGCCGTTCGTTTCTCTCCATCTTTTATCGTTAGTAGGTTGGACAGTTCTTATCAAGACTTGTCAATACGCGACAACAAACCCGAAAATTTCCCATACCTACGCGAAATTCGAAATATTTCAAATATTTTATTTTCAACGAGCGATCTCAGCGCTGTCGCAGTCGCTGAGAATTAATTAGATTGGTTTGTTAATTTGATTGAAGTTATTATTTGAAGAACGATCGAAATGACTGGCAAGTCAGTTTTATCAAGCATTGATTTATTTTTAAACAGATACGTTCTCTCGTGACATCGCTTCTCTTTGCTCGATCAATTTGTATTTCCTCTTCTTCCAGTGAAAACAAAAGTTATGCAAATAATTGCGAAGAACATCATTGACATCAGACAGTATTTTCTCCTATTCGTTCAACAACGTTCGTCGATTGAAGAATAATTTTCTCAAGAGCGTTTTTCTCAGCAGCGCTCGTTACTAATTCATTTATTAGCTTCTCTGACGGAACGAGTCTGTTGGCTGATAATGCGGCTGCATTATCAGAAGAGGAAAGAAAGGACTTCCTTCCTAGAGACGGTTGTATTTGCGCAGAACCGAGCTCGCGCGTGGCACATGTGCGTTTTTACGTAGAAGAAAGGAATAGCGTGAAACCAGATTATCCACAGGACATTGCGGCTAAAATATCCTGTCCCCTTTCGAAATATTCGTTCCCAATCTTCCTCTCATCTTCCCAAGTCCCGTTTCAAAGGAAAAGAAAAACAAAAAAAAAAGATATCAAGTAACGAACAACCTTTCCAAAAGTAGAAACGCTATTTATCCCAACACAAGGGATAATTCCTCCTGAAGGAATAATCGAATAGTCGAAGATGTATTAGCTTGCTGGTGGGCAAACAGTTCAAAATTCTTTTGAACTGAATTGTTCTTTTTTTTTCAAATAATTTCTCCAGCTTTAGATTTGTTTAGATTTGTACCTCTCGCCAAATCGAAACACACACTGTTCATATTTATAACGATTGACATTATCTGTAACGTTAGAATATATAATTTAGAAATTACTATTTAAATTAAATTTCGTCAATGTCTGGCCCATTGCAGTCGTTGTTCAAGTGCTTCAATTTTTTCGTCAACCAATGCACTTGCTTGACCTTAATTGCTAAGTGACTTTCGTATACAATTGTCTCTTGTGTCTATACATGCACATGCACATGGTTGTTACGGATTGTTGCTTTGCTTAGTTATCGGCATCTCTCGGTCTTTATCGATCTCTGTAATAAATAAATTGCACGCGTAATATCATCTCTGAAAGTAATCTCGCATAATTCGTACAAATAACAGATTATTATTCTTTATTTCTTTGTCAGCAAGCTCAATAGAAGAAGATACAGACGCGACAGTCGAAGCTGACGATCTGCTTATAAACGAAGGCGATTTGTTGGCGATCAAGTGCACTGGCCCCGAAACGATTTCTTTCATTTATCCTAAAGATTTGAACACTGCGGTAAGTTTATAAAAAAAAAAAAAAAAAATTCAAACGTGACGATACCATCCTTGGCATATAAAGATGTCGCGATATTATATTACGAATTGTAACGTTTGATAATAGACTACCGTAACGCACATGCGAGAAGAAAGCGAGAAGAACGGCAGTCACATCTTCGTCTTTCGGCATGAAACTGTTCGCGAGGATACAGGATTCTACGGTTGTCCCGGAAATACTTTACAAGTTACCTCACATCCTGACTTTGCAACGTCTAAAAGCATGGTGTACGTTTACGTTCAGTGTGAGTAAATTCTACGCCGAGAATTGTTCTTTAACAATAAATGTCGCAATTCATGCGAGCGCGTTGCATCTAATCTAGTACGGATATTTTCTACGTTTCTGCGTTTCAGCAAGCGCAAGTCCGTTCGTAAAAGCGGAGAGTTTTGCCTCGAGGCACGCAGCGGTTGGTGGAACAGCTGTAATACCGTGCAGACCAACATCGCCCAATTTCACAGTCGATCTTCTCTTCGACGAGTTTGTAAGTGACGCGAACATTTTCCAAACGATCTATTTTTGTAACTGGCGTGTTAAAATCGCGATCCGACGCCAACGCTTTTAAATTTCAAATCATCGCGAAGCAAACGTAACGACAATGAGTAAAAACTGAAAAAAAGTGAACCGTAGAATAATAAAAAAAAGTAAATAAAAGCTTCGAAACAACGAGTCGAAAGTGACGATTAAAATCGAATTGACTGGCCACAGCCGGCGGAGCAAACGAATTTCGATCCGAGGGTTGGTTTTACATTGACGAACGTAACGCTGAAAGACGGTGGCTACTACAAATGCGTTATCATTCAAGCCGATGCTGTCCACGATGTCATTTATTTCCTCTCGGTTCATTGTAAGTGTTCGAGCTAAAGTCACTTTAATTTTCAACTCGATATCGGAAGTCGATACTTCCTATTTCTGCTTCGAATCAATTGAAATTTTCTCGTCGATTCTAGCCACGCCAGAACTGAGTGCGCCAAAAATTATAGAGGATACTATGCGTCACGTAACGCGAGGCCAAATTCTACGCGTAAACTGCACTATCACCGTTGATGCGGACTTGACTTACAGTTTAATTTGGAATACGCCGCAAACGGTTCGAAAATCACTTGCTTGTCATTTTCTTCGAATTATGCGGAGCGTTTTGTAACTGATGGTAACAGAGAAGAGCGTAATTTTACTTGTTTTATCCGATACTAATGTACAACGATACATTATTTAATTGTATATTTAAGCGAAGTGCAAGTGGGATTTTACTGTCAGTTGTAAAGTACTCTGTGTAATTTTAGTTGAAACTTCATGGAGAATAAATTTAATATATAATTTTAGAACAGCAGAATTAGTACCAACAGTTATTCAACAAAATCCGGCCCAACGGTGAATGGGATCACCGAATTGATTATAGAAGACGTTAGGGATGAGGATGAAGGATGGTACGAATGTATTATCAAGTCCTTTCATGACTCTCGTAAAACAAAAAAATACATCAAGGTTCACGGTAAATGGTTTAGTTGAAATAATTCTCCAGTTGATTTTATTTATATTGCAATTATATTATATTACATTATCAAGGAATAAAAAAATTTTATACTTTTAGGCTATTAAATATATATATATATATCTGGCGTAGCATTTGGTTTTTTCTATTAAAAACAGTTTCTGACGTACATTTTTAGATCCGGAGAACAAGTTTATCAATCTAACAGCCAAGGAAGCCCACAGGCATTATCACCGTCAAGAAGGTGATAATATACAATGGACTGTAAACGTGCATGCCTATCCAGAACCTATCCTTAAATGGTAACAATCGGTTTGAGTAAATTAGTAAATCACTATTAATAAAATTCCAGTATGTTTTTTGTTTCAGATAACAATGTGAAAAATCAAATATGATCCCATCGATATAATTTCTTCACTAATATTTATCGAAGATATTAAATATTTCTTCATGCCGCCACAGAATGGCAAAAATAATTTTAATATTTTTCAGGTTAAATACGAAAGGCGAGGAAATCATAGGAATAGGGAAATACGAAATAAAATCGGCGCCTAATCATACAACTCTGAAGATTAATCATTTAAATATCGAAGATATGGGAGAATATTCTCTTCAGGCCACCAACCAAGACAAATCCGAAATGTTGAATTTCACGTTAGATGTAATAGGCAAGTGAAGCTCGAAAAAAAAACAACCAAAATGACACTCTTATTACCGTTGTATAAAAAGTTGCCTTTACATTGTAATTCATGTTTACAATTGGTAGCAAGGAAGTATACAATTTTTCGAGTCCTAACTTGTTATTTTTTTCTTCAGTGAAACCTGTGCCAATGTTGAAAGTAGAACCTTATTACGCTCCTAATCAGACAGTGGAAATACCATGCGAAGTGGCAGCCTATCCAACGCCAAATATTACCTGGAGTTTCCTCAAGTGTCCCTATTATCCTTCCTACGAAGACGCGGACAACGTAGAATTACAGGTGCGTGATAATTTTTACAAGTTTAAAATCTTCGTCGTAAGAGTTCACTGCAGCAAGAATTTTCCTTTTTAATTTCACACAGAACGAAACGCAGAGCGGAGTGAACACCAGGTTTCGGTCAACGGTGACGATGACTATCGAGATGAGCGGCTATCTTACTTGCACCGCGTGTAATCTCATTGGATGCGAGTCTCACGTTGAAACTATTTTGGTTTCGGGTTTGTAAACTTTGTTAACAATATTTCTCTTCACATGTACATTCTTTCCTCATATTTTAATTAATGTAGCTCGTTTGGCTAATTCTGCAGTGTTTGCGCACGAATTTTCTTTATTCTCATTTAACTTATTGCTTATTTAATATTTATAGATGGCAGGGGTGGTTTCGGTATAATCGAGCCAACAGACCCAGTGGTTGAAGGTGACGATTTGGAACTGATCTGCGCCGCCTCTATTTACAATTATACGAATAAATTCGAATGGAAATACTCGAGCGGCTCGCCCATCGAGTTGAGTAGTAAGTAACTTTTGATTTCCATCGCACTTTAATAAAAAGAAGCGTTCTTTTCTTTGAAAGGAAGAAATTTCTCTGTTAACCAATCGTTTCACGAAACGTTTAGATAGAATAATGATCGAACAGGCCAAGACACGATTCACTTATCGTTCTATCTTAAAAATAAAAAATGTGACAAAGGAGGACTCGACGATGTATACGTGCAGCAATAAGGAAGAAATGGACTATTTCCTTCAAGTACACGGTAAGTATTTCATACATTACGTATACGCGCGTTACCTTTATATTATATGTTAGTATCTTTTATTTAATACCCCCTTTTTACAGATGCATCACCGCCTCAAATGATGAAAACTAATTTGAATGAAACTGAAATCACAGTCGACATTAGCACTCAGGGTCGTAAGGAGATAATACTCCAGTGCTTCGTAACTGGAATGCCTAAACCATTAGTTACTTGGTACAGGGTAAGTGAGTGATGATATCATATAATTACAATTAACGTTGTAGGTTTAATACTTTTTAAATCTAATATTCGTAGATTTTAAGTTACGACGTAACGTTAAAATTGTTTGCATTCTTTACAGAACGACATACCGTTAAAAGTAGGCGAGCAATTTATGTGCACTCGTCATTACCAAGAGTTGCACATTTATTATCTTCGGGATACTGACAGTGGGATGTATACGTGTAGAGCGAGGAATCGATTGGGATTAGTCCAGGCCTCCGTAACAATAATAGCGAAAGGTAATGTTAAAAGATATGAATAGCAAGAAAGGGTTATTCAAAGGGTTATACATTTAATTCTAGTTCTCCAGTATATCGTAAGCTTTGACTTTGATTTTCAACTTCTAATCTTTAGGAAAAGAACTTCCCAAGGAATTGATTATATTGATCATCGTCTTGTTGATCACGGTAGTGGTGCTGGTGATTTACTTCACGATCAAGATCCGCCGTGAAAAGGTACATCTTTAATCATGAAACATTGATCAGTCACGTCTTTAGTCTTGATTCTGACGATAGTACGATATATATATATATATAAGGGAGACAGCCATTTCTTATATGATACTCTGAAGAAACACGTATGTTTTAGACCATGAGAAAGGAATTAATGGAAGCAGGATTGATGCATTTCGAAGAAGGAGCAGTGGAATGCTTGAATCCCGAGTTAACGGTAGACGATCAAGCTGAATTGCTCCCTTACGACAAGAAATGGGAATTTCCCCGTGAGAAATTGAAATTGGGTAAGAAAGAAATGATCAAAGTTTGAATATATCCCACCGTTCGCCACCTACAAGTAAGTATCTGATGCCTTAACAAATATGTAACAAAACGTTTAAAAACGATTAGGGAAACAATTGGGGAGCGGAGCTTTTGGCGTTGTTATGAAAGCGGAAGCAGAGGGAATTTGCGAGAACGAACCGGTCACGACTGTGGCTGTGAAAATGGTTCGACGAACAACGGTGCCAACGTGTGTTCGTGCTCTTGCCAGCGAGCTGAAAATTATGGTGCATCTTGGAAAGCACTTGAACGTTGTTAATCTTCTCGGCGCTTGCACGAAAAACATTTCTAAACGCACGTATCTTTACTAAGAAGATCTATGCGATTTTACCGCATGAATTGAATCAATCGTTAAATTTCATGTTTCAAATGAAATATCCTTTTATTTTACGCAACAATTTCAATATGTACTATAAGAATTTTAATAATATAGATTATATAACAGATTTCTTCTTTCTCCTAATAGGTGAATTATTAGTGATCGTAGAATATTGCCGATTTGGGAATTTGCACAATTATTTACTACGGCATAGGACTGACTTCATCAACCAAATCGTTCCAGCAACCGGCAAATTCGACCCTACTATCGGTTTAGATCTATTAACCAGATCTGTCAGTGTCAGCAGTAGCAACAGGTTTGCTTTTATTTTCCACTTTCATACGATGAAAAACTTTCGCTTCGTGATAATATTCTTATTTGTTGTTAAATAAATACTCGTTGACAACATTGCATCGTTCCGCTACACACAGTGAAATAGTGAAATAATTGCAAGTTGAATGCAGCTCGTGAAAATAAAAATGTATTAAAATTGAAATCTGTACGTACGTATAAAATAACCAACTCCCACGTTACGTTTCATGTATGATCATGGAACGTGCACAAAACAGTTGTACATTTTGTTTCTGCTTTCTTTTATCTTTAACCGCTGCTACTTGTAATATACGTATAAAACTAACGACGCTGTGCGTGGTTGCATGGGGTTGCGGTATTAACAAATGCGTGTTCTCTTCTGTTCATACGGCAGGATAAAATACGTGGCATTGTCGTTTTCTCGCAGTCGTAGCGACGACTCGCCCACCGAGTCGGCGAATTATCAGGCCTCCGCTACGGATTCTCAAGGAGTTAGTATGTCGCCAGATGGCTGCGTTCTTAGCAACAACTCCTCCCAACAAGGATGGAGATTTAATTACCGAGGTGATTACAAGGATTATAATTTGAAGCCGATCTGCACGCAGGATTTGTTATCCTGGGCGTTCCAAGTAGCGCGAGGAATGGAGTACCTTAGCCAAAGAAAGGTACATTTCAAACAAACGATATTTCAAATTACGAATACGTGAAAATCAAATTAAATGTAATAATTAGAGTTGCGATGACCGTGCTAATCCGTAATAGGTGCTACACGGTGATTTAGCCGCGAGAAACATTTTATTGGCAGAGAACAACGTAGTGAAAATCTGTGACTTCGGTCTGGCGAAAACCATGTACAAGGATAATAATTACAAAAAGAAAGGAGGTGGACTGTTGCCCATAAAATGGATGGCCATCGAGTCGATTAGAGATCGAATTTTCTCGACGCAGTCAGACATTTGGTCGTTTGGCATCGTTTTGTGGGAGTTTTTCACACTGGCTAAAACGCCTTATCCCGGAATGGAAGCTGAGGTACAATATGAGAAGTTGATCGAGGGATACAGATTGGAACAGCCGGAATATGCTACTTCCGAAGTGTAAGTTTGACTTGTATATCGATTACCGTTGCATTTAACTTATCATTTGGAATATTATTATTTCGGCATTACAGATACGACATAATGTTACAATGCTGGAAAGCCAAACCTACTCTACGCCCGAGCTTCACGGAACTGGTACAGAGTATTGGCGATTTGTTGGAAGAAAGTGTAAAAGCGGTGAGAGTCTATTTGTAATAAAATACTTCTGTACCAGCGTACGGTTGTAGCATAGGATTAGAAATATATATCTCAAATAAATATATTTAATTTTCAGCATTACATCAGCCTGAACGATCCTTACATGGACATGAACGTGTCGTTGACAGAAGGTGGTCGAAGCGACTACTTGACGATGCTTTCCGCACCCGATCACGCGGCGCTTTCCTCGCCTACTCACGATTATTCGAACTTGCCTGCCTCGAACTCGGCCAATTCAACCTACCTGTGCATGAGTCCTAATCAGAGTCAGAGTGGTTACGATTCAGAAATATTCAGCCCCCGGGCTGACCAAGAAGCAACTCGCTTCGAGTTCCCCGTCACTTCCGATTCAGAAGACGCCGTTGAATTGTCGCCGATGTTGAAGAAGAAAAGACCGGAAGAAGAGGATCCCTATCTGCAACCGATAAACGTGCACGCGCGGCGAGCCGAGTTCGTTCGACGACGAGAGGCAATGAAAAATCAATCGACGGATCAACCGGTCAATAGGGATTTTGCGTATTGCAACGCTCCGCGGAATCTTCGGTTGATAGATCTGAATGAGAAAAACGAAAGGAACGAAAAGAACGAGAAGAACGAGAAGAAGGAGAAGAAGGAGAAGAGTTTCGAGGACAGTGAAATATCGAGTAGCGGAGACACGTTGTCGAAGAAGGATCTCATAGCAGAGGGGATCATCAGGACGCAGGACAATTACGTGAATATGCCGAAGCAAAAGAGCGACTTAAGGTTAGACATACCAGTTGGCTTCAGCAATCCTAGTTACGTGGTGATGGCTAATAATTGCGAGAGAAATCAGACGAAAGTCTGAGCCTGTGCATGAACTACAGAATTTAATAATTGTTCTATAACGACGATTAATCGAAGGGAATGTCTATTTCAGGCGGATTTTCGTGGATAGGCGTGCGGATATCGATACGATTAATTGAGAAATATGAACAATAAGGCAGTGTATTGTATTGTATAAGTACATACATCCACATTGAAGCAACATAATCAGAGGATTATCTGGGTTTTGTTTCAGTTTTAAACCGTACTGTTTGCCATTATTGTGCGCAAGAGCACACTCTCTACCTGTCCATGAACGTACATGTGCGATGTTTTAACGTTTTAAACATTACTTTTTTCTTTTTTTTTTTTTTTTTTGCATTCGTACGTGATGTTTGATCTTATCTTGATGTGCCATGACGACAACTTAAAATAATTTGTAGAACAAAATGACGTTATACGTACATGCATATACACGTGTCATTCACGATGACTTTTCAACGAGGCTTTCGAACATCGATCCAGAAAAATTTCATTGACATGCTCGATGACTGCACGACAGCCTTCTCTCTGAAGAAGAGAAATATTTTTATACTTTTCAACCGTTTGTACTTTATACCTCAAATGACATGAAAATTTCGAGATATCTCCTACAAGAAACGACTACGACAGAGAAAGAGATGAACGAATCGTTTTTCACTTTTTTAACTTTCTCATTTTTCAATTCATTTTGCACATGTCATTCGTTGCTACGTTTCTAAAATCCAATACTCCGTTAATTAATTCTATTGATTACGTTAGATACGCGTTTGATTTTTCACGAAAGAAACGAAGAGACAAATGTATTCGCTTATCAGTACTTAATACTCGGTGCGTTGTAAGTTTGAACGCAGGATTTAATTTGAACCTGAGAAGTAATTTTACGTGTTAATTTATAACCAAAGAAATGTGCGATGTACTTCAAAAATAATTTGTGCGTATCGCACAATTTTATTCGTCGTACGGAGAACGTCGTTATAACGTTAAAGCGCGCGTGTCGAATGAATTTAAATTGTTTAACCTACGTTTAAGCTACGTTTAGCCTTTAAAAAAATTTGTGTAATAAACTTTTTACCCGCACAACGCTTTAATTTCGTTAGTCAGCAATAGAGCAGTAAAAATTTCACGGGTACAGAACAAGTGCGTAGAATTGTTGTAATTTCTACGCTGATAATTTTTATAACGTGTTAACAATCCTAATAGCGTAAGGAACATCGTGTATCGTCACATTGCTGTGAATACGTCGCTTTCGTCTATCTATGTCTTCGATCAAAGTTTTCTTATACTCTAGCCATCTGGAAAGAAAAATAATATTAGTTGGAGCATGTGACACGGCACAACGGGAACATTGTTCAGTTTATAATGGAACAAAAGAGATGCTGTCCTGCATTGCCCCGTACTGTCTCGTACTGTCTCGTACTGTCCTACCAAGTAATCACTAAAAGTCTGTTAGTTACTTCACGTTGGCCGATTCGTTAAACAAGAGAAATTAAACGTACCTGCGATTCGTTACAAATCTTTCAAACAATTGCTCTTTAGTGGAGAATTTGGAGTCCATAAAGAGCTTCACGCGTTCCCAGATATTCGCACGATTGTGAACCCTCAACCAATATCGCGGGACCAAGAAACATTTTACGGGTGAAGCAGCAACTATCCTCCGATTAACCATGTTCTCCCCTATTCGTACGTATATTTTACTCGTAGGGATATTTGATGAGAAACAGCTTTCGATGAAAAGAAAGATGGGAGTAACTTTACTTTACTTCTTGGCGACTTATCGTCATTACCTAAGCCAAAACACGCACCCCTGTTAAACGTGCAAATTTGCATAAATATCGTCCGTACGTCGATAGGATATCGTTGCTGCGAGATAGAGGATGGTTCTCTCATCAACATTTCCGCTACATCCGTAATTTTATGCCATTCGTTTACCTGTGTGTAGTTGCAGTTTGTTTTCTTTCATTCGTACAAATATATTCTTAGTTTATAATATATTCTTTTCAGAATTAAAAATTTACTAGTACAAGCAAGGCATTTCGAAGGCGATTGAGCGGCATAACGATTATTGGCCTGTACTCACAACGTCCAACAGCGTGGTCGTGATGATGCTCGAACGTTCGAAATCCATTTTCCTGTCGGTTGTTCTCGACGATAGTAAAAGCTGGGCGTGATCGACGAAGTCTCGACTTTCCGCTATACTCTCGTCCATGTCGTTGGCCTTTAAAATTGTGCGTTGCGATATGATGCAGCAATATGATTAATTTCCATTAATAACAATGCAAAATAAGTCTTGCTCTCGTACTTTGCCAGTCTCGTACTGATATTCAAACTCGTCCATTTTCGCAGCCGTTTCTACGCTCTCCGACGAAGATCTTTCTTCTTTCTTTCCATTGTTCTTTTCACGATCGTACAGTTCGTATCGCGTGCCAAAGGCAGAACGTGCTTCGCGTACGATCATGTGCTCTATCAAACGACATTCACCTTCCAACAGGAAATGCACGTAATTCACCAGTCCTTTGCCGTCACCTAGCACAACCTAAAATACCGTAAAATATTTGCTCAGTCATTTACATTCTTCTGCTTCTTCGTCGGAGAAGACTATCTGCTTTACGACTATCTACCGTTACATACTACCTCGTCGTACCTCGTCGGGTTGGAAATCTTTCAATCTACTGAGAATACAACATTCTCGTATCGTTACGTTGTCCCAGGATTTGAAGTAATTGAAGTGTACCAGAGCATCCTGCAACACGTCCCATTCTTTTTTCAAGTGTGACCGCAAAATATCATCGAAATCCTGGCGAGGAATGAGAATCAAATCTACCGCGGCTGCAAAGCAAGTTGAGTATGGGTCTTTCGATGGGGCGAAGAAGAAGAAGAAGAAGAAGAAGAAGAAGAAGAGCGGAATATATCTGAAACGGACCAGATGGTGCACGTACTTTTCGTAACTACCGTTGCTGATCTTGGTATCTCATGCAGCAACGCCACTTCGCCGAATACATCGCCAGGATTCAAGCTGCCCATATCAACCTCTTCTGCTTCGCCTAGGTACGAGTCAGGTAAACTTCAGATCATACTTTGTGTGTGTGTGTGTGTGTGTGCGTGTGCGTGTGCGTTCTCTCGAAATGAAGAGAAATAAATAACCGTGCAAATATGTAAATACGCGGCTTCTTTATAGAAACAGAGATTTCCTCTTTGGCGTACCAGTCCAGCGATCGGTGACTAGCTTCGACGCGCTGACCTCTCCGTTTACGATAAAGTACAGATTCTCAGCTTTGCGACCCTGTCGCACGATCACGCGGCCGGCCCTCAAGTACTGATAATAGCACACATTCGCCAAAGTTTCTCTCAAACTCTCGGGATATTTCTCGAATACTCGAAACTTTTTAAACAGGTCGTATATATATTTAATGTCGTCCGCCGATCGATCCTCCGGCCTCGTTAACAAGTAAGAGCGATCCTTAAATGTAGAAAATTTTGTCAAAGTTATCCTTTCAGCTTGATAAGAATTTTAACCGTAATAATTTCTCACGATGTTGAGAGAGATCGACTATTGAGCTAAAGATCTTTGGATTCTTAAAGATACGCGTTCAATTATCTTTTCAGAAATACCTGCAGGGTGAGAGCTTTCCTTTCGTGTTTCTTCTGCTGCGCCCTCCGGATGTTGATCGCAATATCGTCGCTGACCTCTTCGACAACGGGCTCTTCGGTTAACCACTCGATGTATTCCAAGACGAGTCTCACTGCAGCTCGGAAAAGATTGATTCCCTTCAACCTATTGACCTGCACGACCATAAAACGTCGTGAAAACTTGTCTGTTAATAAAAAATTATTCTCTATGCCCAGATATTGTAATATTGTAGAATACAGGTAACTGCCTCCTGTAACACGGTGGTAGGTAGGTATTTTCCTAGAAAATGCCGTATTGCGCGAGACCCAGAGCCAGTCTCGAAAGGGTTACGTTCCGAAAACTTAAATTATTAAAAACGAACATTTTCTTTTCAATTCCATACGAGCAACTTAATTTTTGTTAAAAATGTAAATGTACGTATAACAGAAAACGAGAAGAATCAAGAGATATTATTATCATTTAACGCGACCTCAATTGAATAAATTTCATCGTCATCTCAGTGCTCAGTGCGATCGAACGAGAACGTTTCTTGCACTTTATCCTTTTAGATAGAGGCAAGACTCGCCGCGGATGGCGTGTAAACTGTGCACGACGCTTTCCCCTCTGACATCGGAATAGAATTACGAATGAATAAGTTATAGTTTGTATAGTTTATACATTTTCATGTAAAGCCATATAGTTCATTCCCTTATTCCTTCCTTCATTATTCATTATTTAGTTTTTAAATGTGTTGAGCAGAAATCGTGTTCTATCTAGTGCTGTAGAAGTACAGCGTTGTACAAATGTAGGTTTTCGCAATTTCTTTATCGTGTTAGAGCGAAGCCGTGTTACACAGGATGGTTACATGTATATATGATAGTTTGAGTTAGTTTACTCGTACGTATATGTTTTGCGCGTGTATAGATCAGTTTTTTCGTATAAATTTGAATGACGCGAGAAGAGGAGCGACTAAGAACATACGTAATATAACACAAGCGCAAGATTGAAGTATAGCTCGAAAGAGTATTTAATTGTACTGTTCGGTAGAGGATCCGTAAAAAAGATAACGCAAAACACGTACATGTGTGTATGTATAATATATGTATAATATAATATAATACTTACCCTCCTTCGAACCAATGACTTCCTCGCTATTGCTTCAAGAAATGATTCGCGAAGCGAAACTCTTCTACTGTATGCACGCATCTCTGATATTCTTGATTAATCAATTACAATGTTGATTCAATGAAAACATCACGTTATATCACGTTATAATTTTGTAAACAGTAATCGATCAGTTTTGTTTAATTAAACAAATACTTACTATCGGCACACACGAGCGAGATAAGTTCACGTACTTTCGATACGTGCGTGTTGTTTTATCGATAAAATAACAAAGTGTGCCTTGTAACAGCGACCATGTACATACGTGTAAGTACATGTACAAGTCATGGTTATAATTCTTCGTAATGACTGTTTGTAAAATTATGTAAAGTACCGTATTTAGATATTTCAGATGTATTTTGCGTGTATTTTATACGTGTGTATGTTATATGTATTTTCATATATTTCTGACTGTAAGACATGTCGTAAAAACTAATAATGAAGTTGTACGTGATATGCATGTGTATAAGAATGTGTTGCAAGAATGTTATGTACAATTAAACACTACAATGTGATATTGTAACGTAACGTTGTAGTTGAATAAGTAATCAAGGAAATAATTAGCTGTTAGCTACATATATGTCGATTAGCTTTGCAAAATCCATTTGCAGTAGATACAAATTTACATAATTACGTAGCCAAGTGCGTGAGAAATATGACAAAATTTCCAACAGGTAGAAAATAATACCAAACACGTTGTAACAACGTAATAATTACACACACGTAACATTGTTACAATACAATAATCTGCAAGAATATTTCAGAATTAGTCATTAGCTACTATATATCATTAATTACTTACATAAAATCTGTCGCAAGTGGATTTTTACAGGTATTATATTAACATTAGTTGAGTAAGATTATATTATTATATTATATTATTATATTATATTATATTATGTTATTTATTTATTATATTATATTATATTATATTATATTTTATATTATATTATATATTAATCTTAAGATTATATTAATATTAGTTCAGTAAGATGGAAAATATTGTAAAATTACAAAATCATTGTAATTCATGTATTACTGAAAGATTTCAATAAATATGCAGTTAAAATTAATAAATCGTCTGATCATTGAACCAACCCGATCCTTCAACGAAAAATTCTATTTTCCAACGCTATTCTATTTTCTTCGTTTACATTCTTTGCCCTTTGTTTATTTATATTTTTTGCTCTCTGTTTATTTACATTTTTTAATGTCAACAAACCGAAATTTTCCGAAAACAAATGTTTGTTTACTAAATTCTTTTGTTTATTTACATTTTTCAACGTAAACAAACCGAAATTTTCGAAAACAAATCTTTGTTTACTAAATTCTTTTGTTTATTTACATTTTTCAATGTCAACAAACCGAAATTTTCCGAAAACAAATGTTTGTTTACTAAATTCTTTTGTTTATTTACATTTTTCAACGTAAACAAACCGAAATTTTCGAAAACAAATGTTTGTTTACTAAATTCTTTTGTTTATTTACATTTTTCAACGTAAACAAACCAAAATGTAAATAAACAAAGGGCAAATTATATAAATAAACAAAAGAATTTGTAAACAAAGGAAAAATTTGAAAAATCTCGAAATTTTCAAAAATTTCACTTTACAGTGCTAGTTTATCGGCGATTGCCAGAGTTAAAGCAGTTATCGACTTCGGTTAGTACATGTGCTGCCATCTATCGGATTGTACAGTTTGCTCTTTTAGTTCCAGTCAAAAACGCAAGTGGCAGCACTATCGATAGACAAGGAGCGCACTAGCGTGCGACAAGGACAGCAATATACGCGCGACAGACAAGGAGCGCACTAGCGTGCGACAA
>WIUT01000505.1:0-43303 GCA_010645135.1 Tetragonula clypearis | reverse complement strand
ATTAGTTCTGAAAAACTTTTCTACAAATACAGTAAGAAATGTTCAAACCGTGTAACAACTATCCTGAGAAACAATCTGTACAGAATATATTAAACTTGTTCGATATCGCATAACAGCTTAGTTAGCAAAAAAAAAAAAAAAACGCCTCGTGATATTTACACCTACTTATGTCACTACGTCGCTCACTTTCTTCATTACTTTGCTTATTACAAATTATCTTAAGAGTATGTGTTATTAATATCATTACGTCAACACCTCGTATTTTTACTTTTATATTTTTGATTAATACGTAACCTTGGCTTATCATCTTTGATAAAGGACATATTCTCCTTTCAATTTTCACCGAATTTAAATTGTTATTGACGACATCGTACTATTAATATTATACAATTGATATTATACGGTGTCCATAATTAACATTTGCAATGTGCACTCCTTCTGTATTTACATTTCCTAATTAAAATCTTTTACACGTCTATCGTTTCTTGTTATAAATAATATATCATTATTATATTATGACACTCATATTATTCCTCATCGATTTTTTCTTTTTTTTTCTTTCTTTCTTTTCTTTTTTTTTTTTTTTTTTTTTTTTTGGCATAGGAACCTTTCCGACGCACGCATTATCGAGCTTCTTTCTAATCAACTTCTAATACTGATCGTTTTTTTTCAATTATGCGGATACAATTCGTATTTTCAGTCGCAGGCCTAACAATACTTTTTTAATGTGGCATACAAACACGTCTGTATATGTGTAATCTTGGTGGAAAAGATATAGCGAGATCATGAAATTCACGAAATTACCAAAACCAGTCGTATCAGTGTCTATTGATTAAATTTACAGAAATTTAAGAAAATTCTCAAAATTCTCCTTTCACAACAGCACGTTAATTTTTACATAATATAACTTTACTGGACGTTTACAAGCAGAAGTTTTAAATATCAATATATGAGCTTCGAATTAAGTTATATTATCATTATCAATCAATATATTTACTTGACGTTTTAAATTTATTATTCTGCTATATCTCTTTCATCAAAATACGTGTCGCATTTGAAAATCACCCTGTTTGTCAACAGTTAGAAAGTAGCAGTGCTAGACGACATATTGCTTCATTTGTTACACCGCGTGTAATCACAATGACGTTTGCGTTGAAATATTATATCACTTCAAGCTTTGACAGCTCTATCTGTTTTACAGCTAATGTTTCAATGATTCATTCGTAATAATATCAGCTGTTTTTATGATTATTCATTTGAATTCGTAAATTGTAATTGGAAATCTCATACTTGTTAAAAATTTCATTTGAAATAGTTGGAATACAAACGAGTAATTTCAATAAGTGGAATAATACTTGTAGCTGCCTGTTATAGTTTCCTTTTCCATGTATATCTCAATAGATGGTTATGCAACATTTCATACAACATTAATAAAATTATCATCCACTTTCCTCAAAAGGTAGCTAGGAATGTTTCAAGACACAAAATCATGTCCTGTTACATAAAATGCTCCTACAAAATCGTATAAATTACGAATTAATACATAATTACAGATCTTTATATACAAACATACAGTCTCGTCATGGAATGGTATGATTATATATATATATATATATATATATATATATATATACGTGTGTGTGTGTGTGTGTGTGTGTGTGTCATTTAGTTTAAATACCCTTATAATTGTTTCTTTATACTTATAATACAACCATTAGACTAAAATTTCACATTACTGGCGGGCATTGAACAATGTCAACGACGATGACGAAGAATGAACGGTATTGTTAAAATTCAACAATTGAAATCGCCAAAATCCAATTCGGGCAAGTTCGAGAACGATAAATGCCATTTGTGAAAAAAACTGTTTTCAAATTTGTATAATGACCGCGTGTCAAATATACCAAAAATAGATTAATAATTAAACGGATGAGATCGACGAGAAAACGATCGACAAAATAAAGAAATAAACACGATCGCTGTTTCGTTTCGCTATAAATTTTGGGAGCGTAACGCAAACTTGAAAAAAATGACGCGAGAACAAGATGTTTAGACAGAAAGAAGCTCAGTTCAACGCGTGACTGTTTCTACGTCTTAGGAACACCCTACTGTTAACTGGATAAACTCTGGTTAACAGTATTAATGAGCTGCCAAGAGCTAATTTCACAGGTGCTTGTTGACCACCGGGTAATCTAATGAAAACGGTAGCAACAGCAGCTACCCCGTCGTCAGTAGGCTCGACTGCCACTGGTCTAACGTCGCTGTGAAAGCTAACTAATTTATTACGTCTGCCTTTTCGTTGGGGTGAATTTGGATTACAATCGTTACCATCCCGGTCATAAATGATGGTGGCTGACGCGAATGGTCTTTTAGCCATGTGCAACATCTCAACAACGTGTCTCCTCCGTGCTCTTCGAACATCCGCCGCCTGTTTCGTTTTCCACGCGACTACGCAACCGGCTAAGAATAAAAAGAAACAGGAGAAAAACACGGAAAAAAAAACGAACAAATCAATGTGCAATTGATCCTGCCGAAAGAAGATCATCCCGTAAGCAGCTCGGCCGCTAATTTCCGGACGAATCGGATCAATTGCCCTTAACGCGATGTGAAATTTCGTTTCATGTAGCTCGTGTTTGTCCTGCGGCAATGTTAACACTAGCCGATTCGTGAGGTTCCTAACAACCAAGAACGTGTTTCTGTTCTCAATTGTTAGGAACGTTGCCAAACCTTCTGCATAGCGTTCCATCACAATATATGAAGGGCTGGTATCCCAAGTGCGTTCGGTAGTAGTAGTGGCGTTAGTGAACAAGGACGTATTGCGAGGATGGAATTCAACGATTCTCATTCGACTGCGTGTTTGTTCGTCTAACCACATACTATGTGGATCCTTGCGCCACACAAATCTGCTGTCCAATTCGACCTACATGTGCAATTTCTAGTTAGAAAATAGTCTAATATTTCACGCTTTACATATAGCAGAAGAAATATTTTAAAACCATACATCTTGGTACCCAGTTGTTGAATTTAGTATAACAACGAAAGAATCATCCCGAGGACTAAGAAATAGATCCAAAGATCCTTGAGTTACATCCACCATAACTCTAATATCAACGTTCATAAAACGAGGTTGTACCATATAAAACACAGTTTGACCGGGATTCAATGGTTTCGGTTTCATTTTACACTCATCTGTAATTGGCGAAAATAATTAACTTTTACATTCAGACACGCGAAGATTAATAAAAAAAAAAAATATATATATATATACAATTTGTCAATGGAGGAGTACGAACCATAAGATCCTCCTGATATAATAAAATGTTGCAATTTAAGAGAAACAATACTTAATTAAAATACTTAATACAACAATATAAGAAATGCCGTAGTAGAATTTAAAAAAATAGAATTTTTATATTAAAACATATTTGAATAAAATAATAATAAAATAATACGATGATAAAATTATTGTACAAACTTGTTAAATAACTTGCCTATTAATTTAGAGTCAAAACACATCTTATTGTCAACTGTTACAGTTTTATAACATTGATGACCCATAGTTGGTGTACCAGAATAATTTTCTTTACATTTATTGCACTGTACCTCCCAGCATTGTGACCCACTCCCAGTGTTTGTACCCTTCATAGGCCCACTGGTACATGCTGGATCACTTTCTGTATTATTACCACAATTACATTTTTCTCCTGTTACAGGATCGCAAGTAAATCCGTGCCCATGGCATTCACAACTAGAAAAATAAATAAATTAGTAATGTACGAGTATATACTTATAATATCATAGAAAATAGGAAACAAAATTTAAATGATAATACTAACGGTCGACATACGCCACGAAGATCTTCCGTTCCTCTAAAATAACCAGTCATACATTCGCCACATTTATCACCTTTTGTATTATTTCCACAATTTACGCATTTTGCTTTTGCCACAGGACCTTCGACTAATTGTTTCTTCAATAATTCTATAGACATCTTATCAATTGAATACGGATCCTGTAAAAGAATAATATTCGTTTCTAATAACGTAGATATTGATTTTCATTATCAATTTCCAATGTGAAGAATAAATTACCGGTACAGTCATGCTTTCATTAATACATATTCGAGTATGCCCATTGCAATACTCAAGACATGGGACACATTGTCCATTGTCTGCTGGATTCCCAACAAATAAAGGTAAACATTTGTCACATTGTGGTCCCATTGTGTTATTATGGCACTCCAAGCAAACGTCTAATTTATCTGGGCCCGCACAATTGCTGTGACCATTACACTGGCACTGAATTGAACAATTGGCACCTACGTAACCGAAGTCACAACGGCAAACATTTGGTTCTACGCACGTTCCTCTAACGCAACCTTGCGTACACATAGGAACACAAATTTTTCTAAAAATAAAATAAATTATACGTGTAATAGAAACATTATAAATAACAGAAATAGATAACAGCAAAGTTTAATTAATCCTTACCTGCCGAATTCATTAAACGACGATGGACTGAAATAAATATGAAATAATTAATAAGTCGTCTATTTAACAAGATTGATCAGAAAAAAAAGAAAAATAAAAAATTACGTTTCAGTTTTATATCCGTCTCCGCACATGCATTCGAATCCTTCTTCTAAATCAAAACATTTTTCACTTTTCGGAGAACACGTATGATGTCCATTCGTACATTCGTTTTCCGGTGGACATCTTACATAGTGCCAAGAAAATTCTGGCTTCGATATTACATTTGGGATTAACATTGTAACATTGTCTAGGGTTTCCAAAGATTCTGAATAATACGAAGAATAATATAATTATGATTGCTGCAATTCTTCAAGTGAACATTCGTGAAGATTAAAATTAAATATAAAATTTAATATAAAGAAAAACCGGCTACTTTTGGAAGTAACTTTCACCAATAGAAATCAGTTCTATTCTAAGAATTTCCGAGTAGATATATAAAATGATATTCAAATAATTTTTTCACCTATTATACGTTATATTTGCTTACGCGGTTCAGTTTGAGGAAATTGTTGATAGTATAACATTTCACATGTTCCACCAGCTGGATGATCTGCCGGTGCTTCGAGAGAACCTTCGGTACATATTCCCTGTCCAGTTATGTTAGCTGAATCGAGAGAACACCATCCGCAATGTGAGTGTTTTAAACATGTGCTGCATTGTTTAAAAACTGAACATGGTTCTGGACAATGATCCATATCAGAACTACGTAATACTAAACCACAGACACCACCAGCACAATATAGAGGTTGATATGATGGAGAAATACACTGGAATTTATCAACACAGATTGTAAGATTTCTGTTATTTAGTTTCAATTTTACAAAAAAAAAAAAAAATTTACTTCATTGAGTTGTGTCGACCATCTACATTCTCGCCAACCACCTTCGGCCCCGGTACCTTTAAGACAACTTCTACAGTCTTTATGATCTGCGCATCGTTTTTCGCATTGCGTACTTCCCATTTTAATACTTGATCGTTCAAAAATGTCATCTGGTACACAATTCCAATCGTATACAGGTTCTCCCGTTACTGCAAGTCCTAGTTCAGCTATAAATATTTTGAAAAACTGTCACGAATTATGTTTAAAAATTATTATACAATTTTATAACAATTCTCTGAAAACTTACATGTTTTTAAGACCTGCCTTGTCCATACGCAACCTTCGAGACTATTACATTTCTCGCAATCACTTGCTGGACATTGTCGTTCTCCACATTTATTTACATCTGTCACCGATATTTGTCTAATATTGCATTTGTTTAATTCGTCGCAATCTTTCTCAGATGGTATGCACTTTCCGTTCGGACAGTTTGCACACCATTTGCATACTGGTTCTTCATTTTTGTAATATGGCCATTCTGCTAAGCATTCTGTGCATGTTTTAAAATTCTGACATTTTCTACTGATCATCCACTCTGAATTACAAAAAATTCCATTTGATCGTTGAGCTTGTGTTACGTTAATATCGCATCTGAAATTAATATTTCTGCCATAATATTTCAAAGTATTTATAAATATGTTTATTGTGAAGTGAAAATAAAATTTACCTGTCATCTTTGTTGATTGATATTTCATTAGAGAAACAAAATGAAGCATTCTTTCCACTAATTGTGACAACAGAACAAAAGGAACATCCAAAGTATTTCCTACAAGTGATTTTGTCTGTCCAAAGATTACATAAATCTTCTGGTATGCTTATAAGAGTGACGTGACTTTTGATTCCACCGTCAAAACCACCAACTACGTATACAGCATTAGATTCTGGATCAGCATGAGTCATTGCATGAGCATACGCTGGTGGTGGTGGACTTCCAATAACTTCCATGTCTTTCGTTATTAAACGAATCCATAAATTACATGAATATTTATAAGCAATTAACGAATCAGAGGTATTATGTGGATTTTGACGACCACCAAATATTACCATGTATTCGTCAGTAGTAACAGCAGAATGAAGAAATCTAGCTTGTGGCTATAATAAAATATTAATTAAACTTATCATCGATCCTGATTTATTAAAAATTAAATAATGAAATGTTTACTCACCAAACTACTTCCATCAGTGAGGTCATCATCAAATGGTGGAAGTACAGACCACGTGCGAGTTTTGTAATTTAGTGCGTATAATTTATTAGAAATAAATGTTCGATTTATCGCGTAAGTGTATCCACCGAAAATGTAAAAACTATCTGACTTGCTGTGATATACAGTTGAATGACCATATACACCTAATGGTCCATTTCCAATTGTATTTATTGTATCCCAAGTTTCTGTTTCTAAATTGAATTCCCATACTGTGTCAAGGTAGCCATATTTCGGACTGAATCCTCCAATTAATATTAGACTTTCTGATTCTCCATTTCTACGTAAAGTCAAAGTATGCCCAGCTAAAAGTGGCGGTTCTTTCTTAAACTCATCCTGTGTAATTTGCATCCATCTCTGATTCTGCAGACTGAATTTCCAGAAGTCGCTTAATGTGTTATTCGATATCCCTTGAATGTCCTCTTGTTTCATTGATAAACCACCATAGACATATATTTGTTGCCTACTATGAACTATTTCAGTTGCATGGAAGTATCTACCTTGAGGCATTGAAGCCTCTGTAGTCGATTCTACGGTAATGGGCATCCATGTGTTATTTTTAGTATCAAAAAGTCTAATATCATTTAGAGGGCCGTGACTAAGAGAGTATCCCCCAAACATCCACAAGCTACCTCTTCTGTCGGCAACCAACGTGTGACCAAATCTCGGTAAAGTTTTTCTTAAATGGTCCAAATGATCGGCCAAATACTCGGAATTAAATAGTTCCGTAAAAATTAACTGATGTTCTTTAATCTTAATTGAGCAATCACGTCCGCCATGGCCGGATGCGCAAACGCAACGCCCGTAACCTTTGTCGCAAATCCCTTGCTTTTTAGACGAAGTGCAATTGTTAGGGCATATTTCGATATCACAGTTGATTCCTACAAAACCAGCTTTACATAAACAGTTACCATTTCGACATTCCCGATTTCCTGGACAATTATTGCACGTCATTATCAAGTAGCTTGCATTGAAACCTTCTACCTCGTCCAATTGTTTGTAATGAACAGTAAGAAATCCAGACTTAGCTTCTACAGTAACAGGATAATCTGTACTTTCTGTACAATAAACACCTAGCAGTTGACTCTGATGACTAGTTGATGACGAAACGAATTCAGGAAGTCCATCGTATACGTAAACGCTATTTTCTTGGCAACTAACATTAATATCATCGTGTATAGTAAATTGTATGACACTTTGAGTTCCTGAGAGCATGTTGTCCGATGAAAGATCAGTTTTTGGACTTACTATCCACAGACACTCTCTTGTTGGAGAATCTCCAAGATGACTTTCCCATAACGATAACTGCGAGTGTCTGCTGCCAAGACCTTGTTTGCCATTTCCTTCTCCTCCAAGCATACCTCGAGACATACAACCATAATAACACATTCCGCCATCTCTTGGATCGCCGTAATATCCTTTTTTACAACGCTGGCACATATCTCCTTGCGTGTTGTCACGACAAAAGCATACGCCAGTTTGTCGATCACAAATGCCTAAGTTTTTGTCCCCATGTTCATTGCAATTGCATTTTCTGCATCCAAGAGGTGTTGTAGCATTACCATAACTGCCTGCTTTACATTCCTCGCAATATCTTCCGGTAGTCCAATCCTGACATTTATCACAAATACCTGGTCCTTGTGTGCAAGTAGAATGATTGTAACAACCACAATTTGTTCTACAATCTGGACCTGTCCATCCAAGGTTACACTCGCATTTATAATCGGGTGCTTCGCTACAATAACCATTGACACATTTCTCGTAACAAGTTTTAGTACAGTTCTCTTTGCCATCTCCATTAAAGCCTCTTTTACATTGACAGCTAAAACTTCCATGAGTATTTGTGCATACCGCATTGGGATGACAATCATGTAAGCCCAAGTCACATTCGTCGACATCTGGACACTGAGCGTATGCCCAACCCGATTCATCTATCTCTAATGTGGTATTTTGATATTCATTGATAACAAAACTACAATTGATGTGCGGCTGATTGAAATCCCCTTGTACGCATGCCCCTATGATAGGATTTTCTAGACTGTAACACCATCCACAACTTAACGAGTGCAAGCAGCTAGAACAGTTTGTATGGCGACTGCAACTTTTGCATTGATCATTGCCTGTTAGAGACGATCCAGACCTCGACGTTACTCCCATTAAGCCAGCTTGATCCATCCATTCTCGACACAAGCCAAATTGATATTCAGATGTATATACTGAAAAAGAGAAACACTCTTGCGTGGCTTCACACCACACGCATCTTCCACGCTCGTCTAAACATTGCGTGCAATTTGAACGTTGTCTACATGGAATTGGACATTGATTAAGGCTAACAACTGCATTAGGTAGTCTACCAATTCTTGCACAACGAGCTTCTTCCGTCCACCATTCGCACAAATTACTACCAACGCAGGATTCACATGAGATGTAATTGGAACAATTAGCACACGCTGATGGAGTGATAGTTAGATAATGCCACTCGCGAGTAGGATTCCCATCTTCATCCCATTCTACGTCAGCTACACAACTTTCCATTTCATTAATTGAGCGTGAAAGACATTTATTGATGATATCACACCAACCGCACGAAGAATCGGTTAAGCAGTGAAGGCAATTCTTATACTGATGGCAAGAACCGTTTTGAAATGGTTCAAGGTATTCAAATGTAAATACTTTTGGGTTCTCTGTTTTCTTGTTGTGAGTAATTTCCATCTTACTGGCGTACGCATAACTTGTAGTAACCATCCTTTTCGATTCGAAATCTAATAAATATCGTCCTGGTAGCAACATCATTTGATGCCCGTCTGGCCATTTTGTTGGAATGCATTGTGATGTTTCGGCAGTTAAATTTGCAACTAATTCCTAAACAAATTTAATTAAACAAATGTAAAATAAAACAGAAATGCAATTTACTTTTTTTTTATTGTTTCTTATTAGTACTTTAGTGAAAGAATTTACCAATTCCTGAGGGTCATCGCTCCTTGATACGTGTAAAGTTGCACTATTATAGCTAACACAAATTTTCAAATGCTCCACTGTGCTATCCCAAAATGATTGAGGCGGTCTGAGGAACCCAATCAATCTAGCAATCATTTCTCCTCCAAGCGCTGATTCTGTTTTTGCTCCTTGCATAGACGGAACATTAAAATCTACGGTAGTGGCATTGACTATCGTTACCGAGTCGGGTTGACTAAAATTCACTGGAGGTTTATATTTTAAAAATGTTAATCCTGGCCTTTTATCCATTTCTCGGCATTCTTCGACTTTTATAATTTCTGTGCCTTTCGGGCCCCACCATCCAGGTATTTGTGACGGTGTATCGTCTCGAAGTCCACAAACACCATAATTATCATCCTTATGATGACAACGCGCGTTCTGAACACACCATGTACAAGTTCCGCGATTTAACTTATTTGACACAGATTTTTTTCCACGTGCAGTTGTACCCCAACCTCCACCAGGTTGGCCATGTATTAAACAAGAGTGGCAATCTCCAAGCGCAGGACAAACACCTAGACAACGTGTCGTTTGAAGATTTGTTGTACAATTGCTGCCGATAGTTCTGCCATAACATATCTAAAATAAGTTAAATATTTATTAAAAAATAATAGCAATATTTTGCACATTAGAAGCGTACCTCATCTGCCGAACACCAACCACATTCTGGATTAGCTGTGCATTCCATTAAACTTTTATGTCTTGAACAAATTTGTTCTGGTTCTATATTATCTTTGTCTCCTGGTGCAAGCATCGGTGGTAATGTATATGCAAGCAAATCCGCATTTACGTTTCCATGATAACCACCAACCAATAACAGTGTATTTCCATTTCGTACATCTGCTGCGTGTGCAAATACTCCTTGTTGCTTCGGATAACGAGAATCTAGAATATTAAAATAAATGTTTTAGCATGAAAGAAAGCATTAAGATTTTAGACGATTTTCATTTTAACTGTAGAAGTTTCAATTTACCTTTATCATTTAAACCTAGTACATCATGGCTTACCCAAGCATGGCAGCCTAGATGATAAAGATACATTTGATTATCGTAACAAATTTCTTCTTTATTATGTCTATGAGAATATCCGCCAAATACAACCAAATAATTTCCTGAAAATTTTTTTAATATAGTTTATTAAAAACTTCAATTTAATAATAATGTAATTATAAATGATCAACGTTTTATAATCTATTCAATGACAATTACAATAAGGATAACTACCTATAATGTTACAAGTATGAAATGCCCGTTCTCTTGGAACATAAGTGTCTCTCAAATGTGCTCTCGGATAATGAATTTCAGACCAAACCTTCCTGTCAAGTTGAAACACAAACATTCTATCGGACAATTTACTAAATCGTGCTACACTGGCTACTACTCCCCCATAGACTAATAAAGAATTAGTAGCATAATGGTACACAGTCGAATGTGCAACTACACGTACATCTAATTCTTTACCACCTCGCGGGTGTACTTCTTTCCATCTTTCTGTGGTTGCTGTAGGATCAGCTAGAATTGAAAATTTAATAGAAAAATTTTTTATAATACGAAGCTTAAATGTAGTGAGTCTGCATTATTCAATTAAACTTACATAAATTCAGTTTAATCTTATATAAACTCGACGAAAATTCACCATCAACTGTGCTACCACCAAAAAGATAAATATAATTATTTGCTAAAGTAAGAGTATGTCTTGTCAATTGCGGTGGATAAAATGGAGAATTTTTTGCACGTAATGTCCAAGAACGTGTGTTAACATCGTAATGCCATAGTTCATTTGATAAAGACCCATCCTGTACTTTTCCACCATATATAACAAAACCACCTATTAATTATATAATTTGTAAATCACATTATAATGATATTACATCTTTTTTTTAATATTTTAAATGGATATACAACTGACCGTCATATCTACAAGCTGCGTGACCGTATCGCGGACTTGGTTTAGGTAATTTATCAATCGGTGATTTGGTAGACTCATCTTTCAATGACTCATCTTTTACATTAGGTTCTTGAATGTAAATGTTGTCTCTAACAAAATCTTCTGTATTTTGTTCTTCCCAATTTAATATATCACTTTTTATATGAAATTCTTGATAAGGATCTAGATTTTCGAGATTTCTACGATGTCTAATGTGAATAAAAAAAAAAAGAGCATTAACTGCGAATCAATTAATATCCAGCAACCATATTCTGCAATTTATTCTTACCTTGTAATTTGCGCATATCGAGGCCTAGGACGTCTAAAATGTTTTCTCCTAAAATCATCATTTCTTTCTATTCTAACTGTGCTTTTACTTTTTTCACCATCTCTGCTTTCGTGAAATTTTTCCTCGCGATCCTTATGGTCTCCAATTCTAAATTTTGACCAGCCATGTCCATTTTCTGTATTTCCAAAGTTACGCGTGCTAAAGGTATTATTGTCTTTAATACTGGAAAGTACTTTCCACATAAGAGATGAGGTACGAAGACCATATAATTCTTTTTCATCTGCATCTGTCCGTTTTAATTCAGTAGCAAGTAACATAGGATCCAAATATTCTGCAGACGAGACGCCTTCTGTTTTTAGACATACGTAATAAATAATTTTCTAGTACAGCAGATATTGTAATACATTTGCAATGAATTTAAATGTTTTCTGCTTACCTAGTTCATTACCATATTCATCTTCCCATTGACTTGTGCTAAATCGATACACTTCCAAATTACTGAGTATATAATTAAGATCATAACCACCAAATACATAAAGAGAATCAGTTTCTTTTATGTAAACTGCGGTATGTGCTGCCCTGGGCCTTAATCCACCTTCTGAATGAGAAAGCCAGTGCCATCTATTTATCGTATTTAGTAATTAATAATTGTAAATAATAAATGTATTATATTTAATGCTATATATAATATATATATTAAATAACACACTTGTTGCCTTCAGGATGTGTCTTGTGTAATGAACAAGACTGTCCTGAGTATCCATTTTTACAATCACATCGTTTTAAACCACACTCTCCATTATAACTACAATTATTTGGACAAAGAGCTTTGGAGCAATCTCGACCACCCCAGTCATTTTCACAAAAGCAAGTATTATCAATGCATTTTCCATGATTTGTACAATTATTTGAACAATTCGTAACTGAAAATTCTGCATGAAACCCATCCAAAACATAGTTTGTATCACTGTACAGGAGTATTAACATCTGTAGAAGAGAATGTAAAATTACAATATTTCCAAACGATCATAACATATAAATTAGTTATTTGTCTATTATTTATGTTATCGAAAGACATACATAACCAGACGATGATGTCACTTGTTGAGGTTCTGTTTTTCCACTGAAACTACCTAGAAGTGGAGATCGAAAAGAATCTCCATCGTAAACAAAAACATAATCATAGCTACATTCTGTTCCCATGGTACGGAAACTCAAAGTAATAAACTGACGGCTATTATTTGCTGTGAAATATATATATATATATATATACACATTAAATTATGAATGAACAATCACAAAAATTGGTTCAAACATTATTATCAAACTTTCATACCTTTTATAAGCCATTCACAATGAGAATCTTGCGTATAATTCGAACCCAAAGGTCCATCACTAATGATTCCCCAAGAATCAGTGAAAACTTTCCTAGTTTTATCACACGGAATTTGTTTTGGAGATGTCTGCGGAGCTAATTCCAAGCCCCATAACAGGCAACTCCATATTGTAATCCATATTGTGGTGGACAAGACCCACCCCATTACAGTATATTCGCCACACTACTGCTTAGTAAAGTAAAACTCATCATCCACATTCATTGGACTGTTTTTTGAGCAATTGCGTTGTAAAAAATTCATATAAAGAATTATATCTAAAAAGAAAGAGAACAGGCCCTTCAGTTGTTAATAGCATAGAACAAAGTTTATTATATCTATTAAACGTAGTGACTCTATTCTATAAAATAAGAAAATCATTGAAAAGAAAACAGTTCAATGTGTAGTTTCTTTCGCCGTGCCATAAACTTTCACTGTACCATATGACAAACATAGAAAAAGAAAACATAAAATATATTTTACATTACTAATAAAAATTAAACAGTGGAATTGAGCTTAATGCAAAAAAAAAAAAAAAAAGAAAAAAAAAAGAGAGAAAATCAAATTATCAATGCAGTAAAACTTTTCTCATCATAGTTGTTTCATAAAAAATGTTTATTAGTCAGTGTTGTTAGCTTTGCTTATAAAAAACAATCTTAAGTTACAGAAACAAGTTCGGTATATACTGTGTATCACAATCACAATGTGCAACGATCGCACAAATGTCAAGCATATCGTGACTAGAACATTGTACAGTAGCTCGTTTAAATAAAAGATAGATATTAATTCATACGCATCCTACTGTGAAATTCAACAATCAGCAACAAGATGGTGAAGTGCTGTAATTCTTGCCAGTGAAAATACAATCGGGCAGCTTCATTCTTCGATGAGATAGACACGGCCGAACTTCAGCTGCGATTGAATCAAAACATTATGCACGTATACACGCATACATGCCAGAAAAATCTGTACCGTGCTATACTTTGAATAGTTGCATTCTCTGAACGCCAGTTACTTCAAATACATGTATTATCTCGATTATCCACGGCTACGGAACGTCGCTAAGACAAAACGGCAAATAGTAAAGGTAAGGTAAAATGGGCGAATACAAACAGACGAGAATTAATCGCGTAAACTCTCGTTCAGCCTCGCCTGTTGACACCTTGACTGTCTCTGCATATACGTCAGGGTGGGGGCTCTTCAACCGCCATTGAATTCCCCTCGTTTTGAACGCAGTCTTAACATTCGAAAGTTTTCAGGGACACTTCGATTGAAAAAACGCCGTATAAAATTGCTTTCCATCATCACAGGCTCAATTTATGCCTACTAGGTCATTTATACGTGTGTGTATATATATATATATATATATTTTTTTTTTTGGAATAAAATTAAATCATTTTTTGTAGAACCTTCACACGTCCACTTCTTGCAATATTATAGACGTAATGTGGGAATGGAAGTTTTCCTTGATGAATATTTAATCGCATTAAAGATACATACGTGGTAACTTTTCCGACAAGTATAGAAACATTGAAAGATTAATAAACAAAATTGAAATGAAACGCGCGACTGAACTGTTTTTCATTAATTAATTCTCTTGATTCTTCTCTTAATATTTAACGATCCGTTTAACAATTAATCTGAAATAATCGTGTTTTTTTTTTTTTTTTTTTTTTGGTACGAAAGAAAAAGCTTCGAATTACATAATTATTCGAAGATCACGAAAGGACTAAGAAAAATAATATTCATGTATGTATGTATTTACATATATGTGCGCACACGATGACGTTATTGATCTTTTATGATTTCACGCATAATTCTCACGAAATTTAGCAAAACTTTGAATAGAAACTAGGATAAAAGGAGAAAGGACTTTTTTTTCAGTGGGATTTACATGGTTATAAACTAATGATTTAATTGTAAAACTTTCATCCTCGAGTTAATGCTCCTCATGCACAACTATTATAATACAAATGCTCAATTTGTTCTTTTAAATTTTATTCTGAAAAATAAATAAATATTGTAAATATTGTTACATTGCAATTGCATTTACATTTAAATTAATTTATATTGTAACGGTAATTTCTAGTTTAAAAGTTAACATCGATGTTATTATCACATTATGGCCGTGTTAATAATACTTGTAGTTCTTTTACATTTATATAATTAAAATGTTATTTATAAACGCGAGGCACTAGAATTGTGCGTTTCCATTCCTTCTTACAAGTTAAATAAATTAATTATAAATTTAAAAGATTATTTAGAGTACCTGATAATTACATAATTTTCCAAAATACCAATGAATAATTCGAGTAAATTTAGACACGATATATGAAATAGTTAAAAGAATTAAGAAAATATTTCGACAATTCAATTGTTAATTTACCAATTTACTAATAAATAAAATAAACGTAAAAGTCTAACTTCTACTCGTGCATTTAAAATTAATTTAATTATCTCGACTTCTGGTATAATTTTCAACTTGATAAACGTACCATAATGTGTTAATTAAGTACGTAGTATATTTATTTCGTATTTTTCGAATCAGGTACTTTCAGTGATAAACAAAATTACAATTTTTAAATGCAAATGCAAAAATATTATTTCTTAATGATTTCTCTTAACGTTTAAACGTACGTGAATATTTTTATATAATATTTGTAAAATCAATTTTAATCCATTTTAATTATAACTAATCGTTGCATATATTCAAACTATCGTTTAACAGGGAAAGACAAAAAGAGACACAAGATTATAAATCTGAAATATATATGATGTTTATCAGTATACATTTGAAGACTGTAGTGCGTTAATCTACGTGTCAGAATTTGCAAAATTCTATCAATGTATTTCAATCACAAACTTATCGAACCAATTTATGTATTCATCAACTGGTTTATTACAATGTATAGCCTCTATGACGATAGAAAAGATCAGTAACCACCCCCCTTGACACACTACACATGTGCATTTACATATGTGATCCCATAAACATATCTGTGGTATACTTCTCTAACCATCAACAGATATTCTGTATATTGCCAGAATCAACGATTGATACAATCGCTATCTTTAGTTGTATAGCATACTACCAATGCGGTATAACGGTATAAATTATCTTCTCTGTTCAAAAACTTTGAAAAGATATTTGCGTGCTACTGATTTTGTCACTGATGCAGTTATTACGAGGTTGATCGAGTATTAAAACCCGACAGACAAAATGTTATCTATAAAGCAATTGAATGATTTTTACAAACTTGTAAATTTCATAATTGTATCTATTTATCAATAATTATTCGTCAAAGGAAATCAATTTTTGAACATTTTTAAAGACGGCTATCGTACAAAGATGAAAAGATCATTTGCAATAATCACCATATTATTATTTAATATGGAAAAAGCGGTTTTTTCCATTTTTTACAATTATATTGATTTTATATTAGCACACAATATTTTCCTTTTTTTAACAAAAATCTTTTACTTGAAAAAAATGTAAAGGAATATTGTTTTCTTTTTTAAATTTATGTTGTAAAATATTTTGAAATATAAATAAATGAATCTGAAATATAATTGAAGATTAATTACTAAGAACTTTTTCAATGTTATAAAGTCGTCAAAGACAAATCGCATCATTTCTTTCTAAATTTTTTCTCGACAATTTACAGAAAGAAAAGAAAAGAATAATAATGATAATAAGTGACGTCATATATTTGTTAATGTTTTTGTCAATTCTCTATTTCTTTAAATTAGTATTTAATTAATAAAAGAAGGAAAATACAGACGAGAGGGGTGACTTCTATGAACTAAATAAAAGAAAATATTTGTACTAAAACTTTACAACTTCCGTATTCATCTACCATAGGCAGAATAACAGAAGTCGATATCTTTTTCTACAGCCAACACTGGATTTGATCAGCTTCAAAAAAGGCCATTGTATACAATTTTAAGTAAGACATAATATGCAATGAACAATTAAGTCGACCGATTGCAGGAATGATAAAATAACACGAAAAATACAATCGGCCGTCTTTCTTGCGCATTATATGAATACATTCCGTGTAATGGCCGTTAAGGTGATCCAATTTTACGGATCCTAGGACTGGTGGGGAAATCGGATGTGTTTAGCCCCTTTGATGTAAATATTATAGTAAATTATGAGTTACAAAAAATTTTCTTCGGCTTCTTTCTTTCTCTTGTGATAGGTCCTTTTCTAGATAGTGTCTTCTATGTCAAAACCATGACATAAATGGTTTCTTAAAGGAGAAACATCAAAGACAGTCTTTTGCAGACTCATCCTCTCCATAGATTTCTGGTAACGTCGTTTGACCACAAACTATGTCCGATATACTTTTAGCTTTTACCGAGTGGCCGAAAGATTGTGCACAAACACTGAAATCTTTCGTCATCTCACTAATTTCTTTGCTCTCCTGATGGTCACATGTACTTGGTAATTTAACAGTCGACATGGGATATATATTATCATCACCAAGATTATTCTTACCAAAAGATGCGGGTGAAGTTGCGGTTGACGTAGTTGTAATCATATTTTGCGAATTATCAATATCCATATAATAATCCTGGAACAAATTAAATCGTTTGCTTTTTCCTATAATTTTAAAAATATAAATATTCGCGATCGTTGTTTTTACTAACTTTCTCTGTGTTTAAAGAATTATTAATTTGGGGCTGTGATGGACAATTTTGATTACACTGTGCCAAAGCAATTAGTGCCTTTTGATTTTCTCTTGCATCAACCAAAAATATACTTTCCTTAACTTCTTTCGCATTATATTCATCAATTCTGTAAGAAATATTATGGTATATGATATACTATATATCATGTCCTATTTATACATCAATAATTTACGCGTTTAAAGATTACTCACTTGTCATAGATGACTGCATGCAAACCAAGTTTCTTTAAATGTTGAATTGTATCTTTATCGTTATTGTCATCCCCCCAGCAAAAAATGATTAAACCAGCATCCTTTACAAATTTAACTTGCGACGGATCTCGAAGAATATCTTCGGTATGGACATTAATTCCTAAGATATCAGCAGCTAATGCGTGTCTGACAGCCATTGGTACTGTTTGACATCTCGGATCATGATAAGTAGGATACTTTGAAGTAATTCCTTGTGTCAAAAATACTACTGGATACTTATTTTGTTTAAGACGGATCATGGCACAAATATCTGGGTTAAACGACGAGAAGACGATTTTCCTATCTCCTCCATATTCTAGGACGACTTTTAATATAATATCTAAATATAGATTGAGATCGAAAGGATGGTTAAGCTCGAATGTACCGTCCTGTTAAAATAACATTACGATTTTCGTAAGAAAATAATAGAAATATCAAATAAATAAAAAGAGTAAATTTATTATTTTTACCTTCAACTGCATAGTCCATTTAATTTCAATATTGCACCCAACATGTTGTTCTAACTCCTGCAATACAGTCTGAAGTGTCGGAAATGGCTGATGATCTTCTAGATCTTCATCAAAAAATTTTGGATTCTTTTCTCGACCTTCAGCCACGTGATAAACCTGCAAGAAAATTTTGCTTTATAAAAAATGTATAAAATGGAACATTTTATTAATATAACTGTCCGTTAGATCAAAGGTTGGTAAAGGTTGTACGATGTTTGACGCAAGAGACTTTTTGAAGCAAACCGAAAGCAAACTCCGAGGTCATGTGAATATATTAAAAATAATATCATGTCTTTCATGATATTACTCACATGCTGTGATAATGTGATATTTTTATACATTTTTCGATGAGAAGTTTTGCGCCTACACGCGGAGACAAATACGTGAAGTCACAGGGGAATGAAACTGGCGAAAGATTATTAAAAATGATTTTTAAGATTTTTAAAGCATTTTTGCGAAGAAGGTTGTTTGGTGATATTACAATAGTAAAAAATACTTTTCGATTAAATGACTTCGATATCTTACAATATCGAGATTAAGCTTTTAGCTTTTAATCAAAGCATACATGTAAATATACGACATTATAAGTGATGTGATTTTTAAAAATTAATTTTAGTTGATTTTAGAATAAATTTTAAACAAGCATGCATCAAGTATTTTTTTTTTTTTTAAATAACTAAATTGTTATACATTTTGGCGACGAGTTAGGCGGCGCAAGCGATATGAAAGCTCACCAGTTGGTTAACCCCCTGCTCAGCTTTATCAACGAAATACAGCACCTTACCCAACGAGTCTCCAGGGTAATAAAAATCCTGTTGAATATTAAAAAAGAGACAAATACGAATAGGTATGTTGTTACACTTGTAAATGCATGATTGCATGTCTGTGTATCTACATACGATACAACCCCTGAAGTGATCGATTTCTCCTTAATACAAAAAAGGACATAAAAAGCAAGTTAATTCGCGTAGCATTATTTAAAAGCCGCATTCTATATGGTTAATGATAGACGTGCATTATATTAAATGCACCTCGTTAATGATTATGCAATTAAATGATTATGGTGATTTTTTGATTAACATTCCTTAATGATTAATGAAATTTTCCCTTATTCTTTATATACTTAATATTAAATATTTAGTTTGTATTACGCATGTATTAATTGTTAACAGTTTTAAATAGAAAAAAGACAGTATTAAATTGTTCTTTACATTTATGTATATTTTATAATAAAATAAAAAAATAAAACCCATTGTATTCACGTTGAAAATATTGAAATCTGTAAATAATTATAAAAATGAAACTATGATGTTGATGAAAATAATAATAAATTATTCAAATTTAAATATACTTTGAAATACGAATTACCTTTAATAGATGTAGTTGTTCTAGTGTAAGGTCCTTAACAGGTATTTCCAACATGTCCATAGCTTCTATTTGTTTCTTACGTTTCAATGAAATAGAAACATAAAAATCGTGATAAATAACCGGTATATGATCTTTAGACAATTGGACGTCAAATTCAACCATATCAGCTCCATGATACGATGCAGTCTTTAAAGAAGCTATTGTATTTTCACGTACATTAGCACAGCTATAAACAAATTGCAATATATAAATTTTAGCATTAAAATAATAATTTCAAAGAAATATTATATTTTCAATAGAACTCTGAAGATATTAACGTACTTTTCTGTTTGGAAGGATGTACCTAAACCTCTATGTCCTACATCCAGGCCAGACCACCGTTGTTCCCAATGTTTTGCATATGAAATACTCATATCCCATGGATAATCCGGAATTGATTTTATTACAACATACTCTACTGTAAGTTGTCCTAAAGAAAAAAAAAAAAAAAAATAAAATTTATGACAATTATCAATAGTTAAAAAAATGTTTTTTTAAACATTTATTATACCGATTGGTCTATGTTTTGTGCTTGTAATTGGTACTGTTAAAAGCCCGACACTGGACTGTAATGTACTAGGCAAGATGTAGCTGAAACCAATATGACTCGGTGGTTCTCCTGGAAAACACCTTGAGCTGTACACGTAGTAGTCCACTAAATATGCCTGAAAAAACAGCCTACTCAATATACATGGAAAAACACCATTATTTATAACAACACCAAAATGCTTGCATCAATACTTTTGCTCATCCATAACAGGACTTGCTTCAACATTAAGTCCAATGATCAAGGACATTTGAAATTTTTTTTTTTTTTTTCGTGAATATTTTAAATCTGAGAAACAAGAAAATTAGAGATTCTAGTATAGGTATAATTTTTATGGCAAATTATTAAAGATCCTTGATCACTAAAAAATCGTAGGAATTAAATTCATCAAATTATCATTAAAGACATTTTTATAAATCTTTTGCTTTTCCACAAACTTTTTCTTTTTTTTTTAATTCTTTGGCAGATTCAAATAATTTGTAGGCAAGAGCAACAAATTACTAATAACAATAAATGGTAAAACAAAGGATAATAATTTATTTCCTACACAATCTAGCAATGAACCAGACCAATAATTGCCAAATGCTGTACTCTGCCTGGTGACGCGTATCCCGCAACACCTGCTGATCATTCATTATTAAATTTCGATATCAAGTCTGCAAAGTTTATTCAGTAATTCAGATTCAGAAGATTCTGACAGCTTAGTCTGGCATTGGCTGCGCAGCGGTGTCACGTACGGTACAGTAGAGTTGGTCAGAGCTAGAAAATATTAGTAGTACACTAAAAGGATATAGGAGTGATGGGAGCCTCACCATTTTCGACGCACACAGATGGATATGAGGTGTGACAGCGTTGATATCTCTAAATTCTTAGGGTTGCTTAGGACGGCTGCGGCTCACGTAAACTGATTTCGCATAACGAGTAGAATGCAACATTTTCATGATAAATATTGTCGCTATAATAAGGCCCGATATTTCAAACTACAATGGCACGATTTTCTTTAAAAAAATTTTGCAGCTTTACGAGAGACTAGCCTAAGGATAGGTACGGTAGGTACGGTAGGGCGAACGACAATCAAAACCATCATATCTCTGTGTGATGTCATGTGACACAGATGTAAAGTGGTAGACGATGCTTAGCATCGATACATCAGATTGCATGTTTAGCATCAACGTTTGCACCAGAGGTCTTGCTTTGTACAAAGCTGACGGTTGTCTTCGTTCCAGGCCAGTGCGCGTGACATCGCTTCTGGTTTCCAAGGAGGGCAATAGCTGCTGAACAAGTTTAATTATCTTTTACCAAGTAATTTGAACAAGTCGCGAGAGAAGACGTGGCCGGCCTACTCGTGGTCTACTGAAAACTCACATGGTATGGTCAATGCGTATCTTTAGTGTGTCTAATCTTTTGTATGAATTACCACTAGTTCGTAATTTATTGCTCTGCCATATCTATAATTTTTATTGATCTTTTTATTCATTATCTATTCTTATCTGCCATTTACATTGATGTACATCCATTATTACACCAATGTATAATGTATTTTCGTCATCACTATCAATAAGCTAAAAGAAGATATCATATACATATTAGGTATCCAGAAAAGTTCTTGTCGATTTTTGTTTTGTTATAATTCTAGCGATTCTTGTGACTGACAACTAATATATGTATATACATATAACGTGCGATGAGAAATGGATCATATATTCGAATCACAAAAGTTCTCATCATTGGCTATCTCCGAATAACTCTGCCACAAACATCAAAGATGCAATTTTGTTTTGTGTTTCGGATTTTCGCTGGAATCATTACGAGTTTTTAAAGTATGAAAAAAATCCTACTTCCAATATCTGTTGTGATTAGTTAGAAAGCGTTCAGGAAAAATGATAGAAATAATTGCCAGTATGGATAAATAGAAAGAAAGTTTTTATCTTTCAGGATAACATCCGATCTTACGTGGCAAAGATGACTTATGGCAAGATATTTCAACGAGAGATTATTCTATCCACCATATTCGTCCACTAGATCTCTCACCAACAGATTTTTATTTGCCTCTGAATCTGGATAACCATATGAGAAATAAGCAATTCAATAATAAAAGTGATCTGAAAGAATAAGTGTCAAAATATTTTCGCGGTAGAACAAAAGATTTCTATAAAACCGGCATTTGTATTAAAACGCTTGGAAAAAGTTATAAAATATGTTCATATTTTGATGAATAAATTCACTTTAAAACAAGAATATTTAATTTTTCGCATGAAAATATCAAAAAATTTTTTTGGATACCTGATATAAAAATTTTGTTTTTTAATCTTTTATACTTTTCTATATGTTATACATAGGATAAGTCATCCGAGATTAAAAGTTGAGATATTTTCTAAACGATTAACTATATCCAAAAATATTTCAGAGAGAAGTTGATGAAGACTTCGAGAAGAGTATTAATTTATATAATTATTATTTTTTGATGTTGATGCATAGAAGGCGTTTGAAGATCAAGTTTGTTTTTTAAGTAAAATCGTATTTTTTTAAAGACACTGATTCAGCTTGTCATTTTCCATAAAAATGTATTAAAATTAATATAAAATAAATATGAAAGCATTTATACCGAAAAACCATTAGTCCAGGAGAGATAATAATTCAGAATAATGCTTTTAGAGTATCGAATTTATCTGTAATAACAGCATTAGTAATAGCAGGAAATTGTATAATGTTTATTAATTATGATTAGAATAATCATTATTGCGATTAGAATAAAATAAATATTTATTTCACTATTACGTAAAAGTTATTACAAAATGTGCCTGAGGTGATGACGATTGCCATTTAAACACTTTGTAATTTTATTCTTAAAGAATGTTTCACATAACATCAGTACAGTGATATTTTTACATTCTTCGACAATGCATGATGAAAACACAATACACAGTTAGCAAATAAAAGAAGAAACATTGTTAAATTTTTTAAACAACAGACAATCTGAGTCTAAAAAATACCATCAAACATCCAAAAAGCATGATATTGAGCACAGAAATGCGATTTTGAACAAATATCACACTGCAATATTTTAATTATATTAAATATTAAAATATCTTCTGAACTAATGGTTTTTCAATTCCATAAATGGTTTAATACTTTTTAAAGGAAATGACGAGCTGAATCAAATTAGTATTAAAAGGATTTTAAAAAACAAATATAGCCTTCAACTCTATGTATCAATATTAAAACATAATAATTCAATTAATGCTCCTTTATTATTCAACTTTTATCTAAAATATTTTTGGATAGTTAATCGCTTAGAAAATATTTCAACTTCTAATCTTAGGTGACTCACCCGATATATTACTGAAGATTTGATGTTTTCATCTGTAAAATTGTCCATATAAAAGATTAATAGGCTGATTTGGAGTAAAGTGGAGACCTATTCTACGTACCTAATGCAATATTATAAAAATTATAAGTAATGCAAGCAATAAATACTAACCAATGGTTATTCATCGAGTTGTGTATTTACTATGATTTCTTGATGAGACATTTTATATGATTACTTACAATAGTTTCAGGATATCGAACTGCAACATTGAAGATAATAAATTCGTCTTCATTATAAGCTCGACCAAATTGCTCCTGTATCTTGAAATGAGCTTCTTCATCATTCATTGCCTAAAATTAAAACAGAATATATTATTGTAAAAATGAACCATTAATTTTTGCAGAAAAAAAAAAACACCAAGGAAAAATGCATACCGCAATTTCTGTAATACTAAAGGCAGGTTGGTCAACAATGTCTTGCGTATCCATAGAAAGACTATCATCTACACAATCGCCTCCAAATTGTTGTAACTCTAAGGAATTGTGCCTAACTAGATTTACAGGTGTCATCTAAATAAAAAAAAAATATATATATGAAATGTTTTAATTTTCAATTCTTAAACATTAATATATAAATATCAATATAGAAATATGTAGTTTGAAAACATACTTTAATATGAACTTTTCTATTTTGTAGTCGATTCTTCCACAACTTAATTGGATTATTAAAAAGTTTAAATTGTATCACAGTTTCATCTGTCAACCAACCCCGTTCACTTTTGAAATAGCTATTGTAATATCCGAACTTATCAGGACTTGGCAATGTGTCACTGGTAAAATTGCTAGGGGCTATAACAAATATTTTTACTTAATCTGGTGGTCTATCATAATAGAAATATTTTCTAACTAATTAATCAGACTTAATTGCATACTGTTTTTTTTAATAAAACGTGGTATCATATGAGTCTCCCATCTGCGAATAATGAGAGTCCTGGCCGAATTTTTAGTACCATTAGATTGACAGATAACAGCCACGAAATATCGAAATTCTACATCAGCATCAATAGGAAGTGCAACTTTTTGTGAAAATATCTGTCCACCTCTGAAATTTATAAATTTCAATATATATAATTCATGCATATGTTAATACGTTATTTACGTTAATATATTTTATTTTTATATACTATGAAATATAATAATAATAACTGAATTTTATAAGAAATATTAATCCTTGGCGAGTCTAGATCCGAACATCCACCGTCCAAAGTTTAAATGAAACAAATTTATTATAATTAAACATATCATAAATTGTGTTAACTATATAGAGCAATTGGAGGTAATATAAGTCATCATAAATAACTAAAAAATATATTTACTTACTCATCATCATTAAATGTGTCTCCGGCATTTTCATGTCCATCATCGCTGTAAAAACTACTGTTACTATCAAGAAGTATAGGAGAATCCCGACTGCCATGTTCCTGCGACAACTGAATTGCCTGATTGTGATTCCAAGCACCCAGTTCAGGTAAATTACCCACCACATATAGAACTTCATTTTTTTCTAATTTATGTACCTAATTAAATGACAAAATTACAAAAGGAATTAAAATTATTGATGAATTTTTTTTATCAGTATTAATTACCTGGACTCTAAAAATCCAGTCTCTTTTAGATCCCCTCATGTCTGATGATGTATGTTCAGTCGCCACCTCGATGAAGTTAGTCTCACGTGGCACCTCTAGTTGCTTGTATTGCTCCTCCTCTTTGTTCTCTACAAAGCACATCCGCTGCATATTACTATGTTTTCTTTTTCTCACTGTTTTTCTCTTTCAATTTTCTGTGTTTCAAGGTGTGTTCAATTCACATCAGCTAATTTTCTGTAATAAGGGTCTTGTTGTAAGGTATGTTAAGAAGTTTTCAGAATATCAATCAAATGGGATAATTATTATGTGGATACAATTTTCATAAAAACCAATATCTGTAAATTCCTTTTTGAAATGTATTATTATTATAAGTAAAATATATTAGTAATTATTTTTTAAATTCAATATATAGGATATTACTTGATAAATCTTATTGCATTCTGATAAGTATCCTTGTACTTCAGGCATAAAATAATAATAAACTAATATTTTTGAATCTAGGAATATTTAAAAATATTGTCAAACAATTATTTATACAGTTGTAATATATTTATGTTTATACTGTTTTACTTATTTATATTTAATAGACTTTATTAGAAAATTATATATTTACTAGAAAGATTTAAGGACGGTTGTATTAAAACAGATTAAAATGTATAACAGAAAGCACTACCTCACAACAATATATAACTTTTGAAACTCTTAAAATAATATGAAATATTACGATCAATCATTAGAAATAATTGTAATATAAATTTTCTTCTTAGGTTACCTAAATTTATTTAAAATAGGTTTTATAAAATACAAATTAGGGAAATGTGTTAAATAATTTGATACATTTTACAACTATCGTACATTGCTGATACTTTTAAGAAATTATTACAATATTATTTTCCCTATACATATATATATATATATATGTGATAATAGTAAATTATTACAGCATAATATACATAATAATAAATATATAAGTATATAAACTTTGCGCTAGTAAAATGTAACAGCGCGATATAAACAAAATATAGTATGAAAACTGTACCAGTAATGGAGTATCAATACATGAAACAAAAGCAAACCACTTAGCACTTTATCTCAGTAACAAAGAGAATAATTTCCAAATTATATTCGACAACAATCTGAACAATGAACTTAGACGACACATGTATCAATAACATATGAATATTGGTGAACATGTAATAATGTTTGTTTCACGTCACAGAAGTAGCGACATGTGTATAATGAACGAGCGTGAAATTTCTGCCTGCCAAAATTGTTGCCCATTCATGACACAAAAGATATTCTTGCAACTTGAATGAGTGGGAGAATAACTTATATGGGAATATATAATGCTGATGCAAGAAAGTTCGAAGTCAGCTTTTAAACATGTCGGGGACGAGAAAAAAAAAGGAATAGGAAAGAAATTCGACAAACAAGAAGAGCGTGAAGACTTTCCAGTCTCCGACTCGAATTCGATCTCGAACATCGAGTTGTACCAAGAATTGTTCTGAGAATCGTTAATTTACCTATTATTTGTGTGGAGAAAGCCCAGCGGATTTGACTTGCAGCCTGACGCAAGAACGCGTGTTATTTAACGAATGGCCAGGGCAACCGCTCCATATTTTTCATCGAATTTGTCATAATTTGCCTCTTCGCAACAACTATTTTAACTGACGTGAAACGACTCACGAGTAGAGGCACTCACTATACGCCACAATAGTAATTTCCCATCCGAGTGAAATGATAATTGCCGATTTGGCAACGCCGAGAATGCGGAAGTGACGACAACAATGAGCTCAGTAGAATCTCTAATTCAAATCCTGGCTCAACCTCGTCGTTCGACACCGAATTTCTATCGTGTATCAATTTTATTTGCGACTAATGTGCACGTTATTAGTAACACGCTGCCAACTGTACTTTGTCGGTTAGTTGAAATTCTGTTACGCTACGCGAAGATGCAACGATCATTGAAAATGAAATCCTCGGTGAAATTTCGAGTAGTTACTTCCTGTCCGCCATATTGCGGCAACATAGCAAACGATATATTTATTGAGTAAAAATAATTCCAGTCGATTTGAGTGCAACGCTAATTCTGTATAAAAAGAAAATTGGGAGTTTTTCAATAAATTAAAATTCGACGAAAAGTGACATTTAAGAGTCGATTTTTAATTTAATTTAATTGAAGTTCAAGTTCGAAAATGTGTTACGAAAACTTTGAAACGCTTCTTTCTTCCTTTCGAGCTTATATTATTCGCGTACGTGTACAATAAATCAATGTTCAACTTTCAAAGACTTCCTACCGGGACGTTACGTTCCCACTCTAATTATAACAATTTGCATATGTCAATTTTTAACGATATGAACCTCTGGGAACAATGCTTATCACAATGCGGCACGTAATTTCGTTACCTTACGTAGTCGATGGAAAGTAGATGAAAAGTAAGTAAATGATAAATTAAGCGGTATTTAAAACTCTATCGTGTTCAATTCAATATTTAAAAAGTTTGTAAATATGTGTATAGTAAGAATTTTAACACACAACTCGGAAGAGCAGTAGTAGCGGGCAACAGGAAAACATTCGTTAAAAAAAAATGTTCGACCACAGGGGAACTACGATAAGAGTAGTGTGACGCACTAAAAGAGGAAACTACTCGATGCAGGATGATGCGCCGACACTATGATTACCTATTTTTTTCGCAATTGTATATAACAACCAATTCAGTATAACTATGTGAATCAAGCACGATCATTGTCGTTTCTATTTGGCTTTTAATAATAATGTCAACTAACTTTATTATGTAATTTTTATTTCTCGGGTTTCAAGATAAAATTAAAATTAAAAGATATTAAAAATGACAATTTATAATGCAGTTATATGAAATATGAAAATAATATATATGAAAATATACGTTTATTTAAGATGTCATGTTAACGAAATTATGCATTGCACTAACGTGCATTAATGAAGTGAATTTTTTCTAAATCATAAATTTCTTGTATTATAGTCTAGAAAAATAATGACTTATCGGTATGCATTATATTAGAACATGTAATGTCTAGTTCGACTTTGAGTTCTATTGAAATATGAAATGTGTGTAGGTATATAGTTAAGAGTTGCACAAAGATACAGAATCAGCTATTATTAAATTGTTAAGAATTCCAATTTCGCCAGTTCTAAATAACAATTGCGAAAAATAATTGCTGAAAAAACTGAAAAAACAATCAAGATTTTACATATTTTTGTTTTCACGATAGAGAATCATGATTAAAAGAAATTAATTTCAGTTTGGAATTCATTGTTTTATTTGCTTTTTATGCTTAATTCAAAGTCAAAAATCTTATATCAAAAAAGGCACACTTTTTTCAAACCTATTATGTTAGAATTTTAATTGAAAGTAAGTGTCTGTAATTTATCTGTAATTGTAAATTATAATTGCAATTATAAATAAATTGTAAAGACATTACATCTTTTACAATATATTTAATTTTTTAAAGTTAACATCTAAAATATTCTTTACTTAAATGTAAAAAGAATGTGCATTCCATCAAAATTCAGGTGAAAAAAAAAATTCCAAAAAATATCAAACAGCATGAAGTTTCTTTCTTTTGTTTAGCTGTTGAATTTTCAATTTTCGATTGGTATCATATTGTAATCAATACCGTATTTTATTGTATTGATTACTATTAGTTCTTACATATTTAGTTAACACCATGATGCGACTATATATATGACTTTTCATCCCTATAATTGAATTTTTAATTAAATGATTAAATTCTAAATGAAGATATTTGCGTGAATTTAATTTTTTAATTAATTTAGTTAACGTAAATATTTTTATTTATGTGCTTCAGAGATAAATTACTTATGTATTTTTTTAGAACCTTACATTTTACGTAACGAAGAAACTCTGGTTCAAAGTAACTGCGTCGTATCCTCGAAATTTCTTTTCACGTGGATCCCCACTTGCGAGCATTTATACTTAGAATTTCTATTTCCCAACGTGCGACGAATGTGTTTTTTTAACAGCAATAATTTAAGAAACAAATTGCAAGGAACAATAAGTAAAAGTCTTATTTTTTAAGTAAAAGATATTCAGAGAAATGTAACTGTGCGCAACTTCTACTTCAAACATTCTTTCAGAACTTTATATATTGTTCGAAGCGTAATAATGTACTGATACAAATGAAGAAATCAATATCGTTCCTTTGTCAAAGGAATTTGCACTGTATCGGCTAAAGATACGATGCATATGTATTCTGCGATATTGAATTTCTCTTGTAATGTCTTTTATAATTAGTTAACATTTATTTAATTTTTATAAATATTGTATTTTTTTTAGAAGAGTAATTTTTTCACAACTTATTTTAAATAATATGGTTTTCACGCTCCTTAATTTATTATGTTACAAAGTTCATTTTATAAATCATGGATGAACTTGATTATACATATGATAATGATGCTAGTTTATTCAAATTTCCAAGAAAAAGTGGATTCACAGAATGCGAATATATTCATGAAAACATCTTAGCATAAAAGACGTAAATACTAGTTATACCAGATACGTGAAACTAGGTACATTTTTCGCAGTAATTTATTTTCATTTCGTTGAAAAATATTATTGTAAAATTATACTACATTATATATAGGGAAACATTATTATTACAAACAGGTGTTATTTTTCTCATCTTTTTTGAGAGATCAAGGAAACAAAAATAATCTAAAACACTTATAATATCTACCGAATAAAAATGATTCACAATTAAAAATAGCTTTCTTTGTTCTCACAAATTATTTTTTCTATATACTCTGTTAATTTTATATATTTCAGCAATAATTATAACAATGAAGTAATAAATATAATAGCAAAAAGTAATGACAGTATTCTGGTAAAAGATATTATTTCAATTTTAATTTTACTATAATTAATTCAATTGTTTTTTTACGATTTCTAAGAATTAATTGAGAAAAAAAACTCTAAGAAAAATTGTGGATATTAATAATCCGAATAAATATAAATCGAAACATTTGGCTGCAAAGCAGCTATCTTTTAAAAATAAGTATTCTAAAATAGAATTTAAATTAGATGTGTATAATATGTATTATTTGCATACAATTCAATGCCTTGTTCAGCATTTCTTGAGCTCTGAAAATGTCTTGAATTTCTTCTTGATATTTGTTCAAATTACAATATCTAAGTAATGTATTTTAATTTGCTGTATTTTTTTTGATATTCATTTTTAAATAATTCAACAAAATATTGATCACATTGTAATAATATCTTACAAATTTTTTGTAGCCATGGCAACAAGTTACATAGAGACTTCAAATAATCAAAGGCATTTCACTTTTGAACATTATTTCTCATGAATTTTGAAGAACAAAATCAATTTTTTTTCCATTTCAATCTTTTAAATAAAAAGAAAGCATTTTATTGTACCTAACATTCTTTCTTAATGAAAATTATGTTAATCGATAATTTCATATGTTTAGATTACCTGAAGAATTTTTACTTGGATTCTTACCTAGGAATTAGGAAAATAAAAATAAAAGTGAAGAAATAAATAACAGAGACGACTGAAATAACGATCAACCATTGTGCTATGTTACTTATCGATCTGTTCGAATCATAAATATACATAGTGATGTACACTTAAATAAAGATGCAGAAAAAGGCCACATAAGGAAACAAAATAACAATTATTCTCTGATGCCATTGTTCTATTACCATTGTAAAAAATATAGTAAACTTGGTAAGTATACATTGCTTTACTAGTGTTGCAATTAGTGTCTAAATAAAAAGCACTTTATATTTTTAAATTTTTTTTTAAAAGCATTACACGTGTCACAAACGAAATTAAAAGTTTTTTTCACTCATGTCTCCATTTCATTGCACGATTTCATGATGAGAATTAAAACAATTTGAAATCAATTATTCAGTGAAAGATTACAAGTAATCATTGCCATATATAACTGAACAGTTGTGCATAAATTAATAAATTACAAGATTATAAATCATACGTACTATGTTATTATTTATAAAATTAATTTTTTTGTTATCTGAAAAATTTCTTTTTATTGGTAATGTTTGACTATAATTTAACGAATTATATTTATTTCTTCTTTTTCTTATTACTATATTTTTGTACTAAAATGTATATATATTTTTTCTAGGGATATTGAAACACCATCTGCTTATGATTTTTCTTGGGTCACGTTTTAAATTTAGGGGATAATATATGCGTAATACTGTTGATTTAATTTGAAAGTTTTTCTACATAGCATACAACGTTATAATCTTGTGCAATGTTTGCACGTGATGAAATTGTACACTATCTTAGCACGATATACGTCATTTCATAGCTAGCAAAGAAATTAAAAAATTAATTTAATTTGTGAAATGTATGTACAAAAAAGGCATATACTACATTGTGGTGAAATTTGGATACGTGATAAATTAAAATCAAGTCTTCTTTCACACAACTGTGAAATAAAAATAATGTCTGTAGAGCTCGAAGTCCGTAGAAGAAATTTATTGACTTATCACTCATCGTTGCAAAATCTTTGGCTGTATCATTTATTTGTTAACGCGACATTTAACTTACTAGATTAACAAAGCCATTTAATGTTTAATTCATTCGATACCATACCAATGTTTAATTCATTTGAATCGAACTATTTCTAAAATTATTATTGTTACGCATTGCCCGACGGATTGCGAAAACCAGTTTCATGGAAGTCTCAACAAAATTCCACAAGATTGTAGCCTATATTATTGTATCTCTGTTCCACGAATCATTATGTCTGCTCGAGCAATGTAAAGCATGCAGTCGTATTTCTTTTTAGTAACATACATTCCAGCTGTTATTTTTTAACGGCAAGTCTCAAGGCAAATTCATCAAAAAGAGTTTAAAAAAAAATAGCAACGGAGCGATAAAAAAAAAAAAATTTACATACAAATGAGATTACAAACAATTTTTTTTTTTGCCACTCCTATACCTGAAAGTGGCATACAGTACTAGAAATAAAATAAACGGAATTAAAATAAATAAAATAACTAGAAATAAAATAGAATAAATACTAGAAATTAATGGCCTGACAGAGTCTTTTAAATACGGCAGACGAAAGAAAAAATTTACTGAAAGTAGATTGCGATTATTTTTGTTGCGCGTAATCGTAAATTTCTACAACGATAAGCAATGCCTCGTGGTTGACTCACATCGACTCACATTGACTCACATTGACCGTGGACTTTAGATTTATTGTAAAAGGATTCGTGTGATTTCGTTTGTATGGTTTCAGGTGCGATTTCGCGTAGTGACGAACAGCAGCAGCAATCTAATAAAGATTGAAGGATTTATATGTGTGATGACAATCGAAAGGGGAGTTAAAATGATCGATTTGAGAACTCGTCGTTAACGTTCGATATAAAGCATGAAGTTCCGCATCGGCATTTGCATTTCACGACCGAAGGAGGTGTACTCTAAATACAACCAAGGAAGTAGTTTCGGCAAGCTACTCCTTGTAAATTACGACACACGATAAACAGGAATTAACTTGCCATTTACAATTAATAGAACTGCTTTATCAATGTCAGTTTTAACACACGCAAACGGAAACGCATAAAAAATGATTGACCAGGTAGGGACAAGTTTTTGCAGTACACTTTGACACGAAACAAATTGAACGCAATCGCACAGCTTGTCACGTATCAGAAACCAAATAATTGGAAAGCTATCATCGTGACGATACCGTTAGCAGTAATAATGTATCATTTTACTACTCACCAAGTTCTGTCTGTCACGTGTATCGTCGTACCAGGCTTTTCTTTCGACGAGTATCAGTCACACAACAGGCAAACTAACTATAAAAAGTAGCCACCAGAGGAATGTACAGCGTGCGCACACATCGTGACGATAAAGCTTTTACAAATGTTACGAATTATAAAGTAAGAGTAACAAAGTAAGCTAGAGAGGGGAAAAAGAGAAAGAAAAAAAAAAGAGGCACGAATCGTTTAAACAACGAACAACCTCCACTATCGTCGAAATACTACTGGCTGTTGGCATCAGCTTTCAATCAGTTATACAAATCCTACAACTCCCCCTCCCCCACTTCTCTTTTCCTTCTGTATACCTACGCACGTGACTCCTCGCTGTATTCTACATTTATGCTTTACGCTGTGTGTATATATGTATATATGTCACAATGTCACACTGTGTATTACACGCGCGTCATATGCATGTTATTTATATAACCATTATTATTATTTTTATATTCGCTCTAATTATCTGTGAAGAATTGTAATTTTTATTTAAATAATTGTAATTTGCTCTAAAAAAAAAAAAAATAGTATAATTCACACTTTGTTTATGTACTACGAAGCACTAATGTTAGTGCGATCATATTAATATTAGATAAGAATTATATGTTAAAAGAATTTTTAGAATGCAATCGCTAGAGAATTATCATTAAAAATCAAGATGAACAAGCAGTAGAATGTTAATTATTGTATATTTTTCTCGAAATTGTTGAAATTTTTCGTTGAAATCATTCTTCATTGACAGTGATATTTCCAACAGTTATATCATCGATTTTACAAATCTATTTCATTATTTAGAATTTCGAATTTTTATATATATGGAGTCAATTAATCTAAAGTAATTGATAAATTGATCTGGAGGAAGTCATAAAGAAATGGAAAGTATTGTGTATTCTCTATTATACACACTTGAGTTTTAATCTACAAAGATTTATGGAAATGTATTAATGTAAGTGATATCTAATGACAAGATCATCCTTTATGTACATATTCAACAGTCATGTGATAAGTATCTATTAGCTACTTATCAAGGATAGAAAAATTAATTTCCTAATTAAAAAATTCAATTTTTACCTCATTCATAATATCGTAAATTATACCATGCTTTCGCAGTAAATAGATTGCTTCATTGTTCATTATTATTGTAATCTTTACCCAACAAATACTTTACAAACTTATGAATAATATGTTTTTCGTGTCCATAGACGTCATTTATATATGAATTACGCAAGTCATATGTTTGTCTTAAAAACTTGGTTACATCGTTAAAAAGTTTGTTACAGTGATAGCTAATATTTTTTGAAAGTTATTGCTATCACGTATATATGATTCATTTACCATAATAAGTAAAACGTAATGTGAAATATAAACGTGTAATGCATTGAAGCGGACATGATAATAAATGCACAATGAAAAAGAAATAATTATTTTTAGACGAGGAACAGAAATAAAATTTCTACTTTTTAAGTTATAATATTCAATGTCTTTAGAGAGCAAATAAAATTTGATATTAAACTGAATATCACATTATACATATAATTATCAATTCTCTAAAACTTGTCATTTTTAATCAGTTTGTCATGATTAGATATTGTTGAGTATAGATAAACTAGCACTTGAGATTAAATTTCTATCAATATAGTTATTTAACGGATTCAAAAATATCGGAGGCAATTAAAAAATTATATAAATATCATTGATTTCATGATGTTATAAGCGTAATTATAAAATATCGGTATAATATATTCTGTGTATACAAACATTGCAAACAAAACGCTATTTTTGAGTAAAATAAATTATATGTATTATTGGCTATTAAGTCGTCTTGTTTTAATAGTAATTTATTGTCATAGAAACGATTTCTCGACAAAATGATTGAACAGTACCAAGCAAAGTATTCTACACGTATGCCCAAACCCGAGAAAAACCTTGGCATTGTTGACCGCGTCTTTTCCAAGAAATATTGCAAAGGATTTAATTTTTCGCAAGGGTTAACAAATTTAATGAAAAGAAATATTTTATCATAGCCACGTCGAAGTCACTATCGTGCAAATACAAATATTATGTAAAAGGTTGACAAGATTTCTATTGAAGCCGCAATCGTTGCAACTTGAAAATAAATGAACATTAATGATATTCGATGGATATTCATCAAAAGGAGTGAGAGCACAATTAATCCGATGCATACACCTTCGAATGAATCTTTCATTCGAGCTTTTGTACTTAATACAAAGTCTCGTGCTTATTTCAATTCAGGTCAACTATATCGTCTTGGATATCTGAAATCTATCGAGATGACAAAGAGATGAAAAGAAAGTTTCTCGTATATGTAAATATATTCTAATCCAAGTTCTTCACCGATTGGTAAAATAAAACTTTTATTGATATAGAGAAATAGAGGGTTTAATGCTGGCCAACAAATAAGATAATGCTTATCAAGGCCACGTGTTAAAAGACATTAGATGGTAACAAAACAGAGATAATAAGAGTCTGGGTGTGCCGAGATTGTTCATTTCAAGTCGATGGAAAATATAACAAGTTAAGCATGTGATGTGTACTATATTTTAGGGGTCAATTGATTTTCCATATTAATTAAATTATTTCATTATATCATAATAAATTCTCCCGTTCTTATTGTTTGATTATTTATTTGGTAGCTTCAGGTACAGTAGTCGCTACATTTTTTTGTCGGTATAAAAATATGTTTGATAATAATCGTTATAGGGATCTGGTTAACTTCTACAAATCGAGCTTAAAAATAAAATTATATAATCTTCCACATTTGACATATTCATGTAGAGGCAAATGATGCTTAATCACAGAATGCTCAACTAGGACGAGAATGGAAGAATTGAATATTCGAAAAACAATTTTTCGAAATTATTTTCTGAGCGATATCTCAAACTCGTTCTAATACGTAATCATATATGTACTTTGTACAAACAGTGAGATCCCCTTATTTGTTGCTTCAATATATGTATTTCTTATATAAATCATATATATATATATATATATATATCATATAAATGCTTAATTTGTAGCTTGTCTTTATGATAGCGCTTATCTTAATCAGTTGTTTCAATTGAACATTTATGTTTATACATACTTTATGCATATGTTAGAATATATAATACATCATATCTATATACAATTTCTGAATATACTTTTCTACGTATTCAGTTTAATTCTTTTTATATTTACAATTTGTAGCGATATTCATATTTTATATAAAATATAACGTTTGCTACAAGCATGTTTGCTGATTATACAATGTTCAGAAAAATATATTATAACTCGTAAATGTATATTTGGCAACGGGGCTCTATAAATAAGGACACTTTCTATCCCTCTGTTTGAAGATACGAAAGATAACGTGTCGTAAATAATCAGATAAGCTCCAATATAATTCTTCAGCGAAATTTGTTCAATTTTTCAATATAAGTAACACCACCAGTCACTCGAATGAACGCAATATCAACGATGATATCAACAAACGTGATAAAAAAATCCGAGTGTTGATTTATCTCTGTGAAATAAATTTAGATCAAAATATGCAATAACAAATCCAATAAGTTCTAGAGTAAGTCTATAAAATTCGCGAAATGTATAAGTAAAAATTTAATCTACATATCTCTCCATTGTCTCCCCTTTGACACGACAATGAAATTTATTTCTGTAAAAGATAATCTTATAATATTTAACGAAATATCTGTCTGTCAAGTAGCTTCCCCATTGTTACAATCAGTCAAAGCTCGATATGCTTGTGCATAAATCATACATACTATGCTTACGTAGCGTTATCGATTTTTCGCGTTTCATTGCCGCTTTTTATTCGTCGTATTTTCGGCTTAAAAGATGAGTCTACCTTCTAATCCCTCACATTCGTCGTAAATAACGATAACGCGCGTATATACTTATTTAGCATGCCGTATCACGACCCAATTTCAAAATTCATCGATTGGCAACAACACCGCGATCGACTGACACGTCACAATTCAGTTGTAGCCACTCCCCAATATTGTTGCATTCTCGTTGCGTCCTGCTCCAACGAATCTAACCCGTTTCTTTCTTGAATGACAGCGAAATCGTACTCGAGATTATACGGCATTAGCCTCTGTAGACTGCCGAAATAAGCTGCATTTGGGCCTCCGTTCAGTAATCTTCTTCCGCTGCCAAATCGGACAATGGGTGGTCTCGGTAAAGAAGGATTAAAGGATCTGGCACTTCCAAACCTCTTCGACAGAAAAGGCAAATTGCTAGTTAATTGTGGCGTTGATCTCGATTGGCCACGTCGTAACGGTGTTCTCGTCAGGGTGTCCAGTTCCTTGTCGAACAGGAGTTGAGTGTTTTGCTCCAGCATGTATTCCCAACAACGGAATTGCTCCTCGCTTAAAGCGCCGGATCTTTCAGACACGGTGTCCTCTTGAGCCATTAAGCAGGTAGATACCTTTGCGACATTTCATTATACTGCCATTTAACAGGATTTTAATCCATGATTATTTTATTTTATCATAATCTATCTACAAATACCTTGAATACCTTGAATGTTGTGTGCCGAACTCACAGTTCAAGAAAGAGAGAAATATAATATTCGGTTACCTTTCCCGTGCCATTTTCGTTCACGAGAACATTCTGCCGAGCTTTGTTCGTGGCTCTGGAGGCGGCGGTTCCGGACCAGACTCTACCAGAAGGATGCCTCGATTTGAAAGTACTGTCGCTGGCTTGATCGGATTGACCGCTCGGTGAACTTCTGTCGTCCTTGTACGGTGGGCTTTCGTTTTCCTGCGCCGATCGACGGTTCTTGAAATATCTACCGGATCCGTTGTGAGCTTTGTTTGACCTGCGCATTTATAAAATCGTTCAATCGTCTCGCTTACAATTTACATTTATATATCGTTCGTTGAAAGATGACTCTGTCTCGAACCACAGCCACTGCATTGCAGTTGCTTTTTTTTTTTTACAGGTCATTCTTTTCAAGTAGATCCTCTTTAATTCCTGTTCGCCTAGCAGTTCTGCTTAAGCAGAAGCTTTCTAGAATTTCTGTTATTCTATTTCTCACACGAAACTTCTCACCTATTCACTATGCTTTTCAACACGCCGTTCAAATAATAGCCTTCGTTCGCGTGACAACAGCAAGGTCCCGGCGGTCTGTGAGCCGCCGGTGGCACGCAACAAGGACAAGGACATCCGGCTTCTGTTTGACCTCTGTTCTTTCCAACCGCGTGTCTCAGCTCCCTCATCAATTGATCCAGATCACCCTGATTAGGTCCAGTCAGTCGTACCACCACGATGCTCAGATTGTCCTCCGCGCCGTACGCTTGCGCCAGATCTTGAAGTCGTTTAGCCGCCAAAACAGGGCTGGCCTCAGCTCTGGCCTCGCGAACGGCTTCCTGAACGCTCAACACTTCCCACAATCTTCTGTTGCCGATTATTACGAACTCGTCGTCGTCTTCTAGGTCTACTTCTTCGAAGGTCGGATCGGGAACAACCAGAGGGAACATGGCCGCGTTACCTAATTGATTTTTCACAGGGGCCATTTTCGTTGAAGTTGCCAGAGCCAACGGGCCAGCAGCCCTACAGAGAACTGCCTTCGCGTCACCCGAGGTAGCCACCTTCAACGAATATTTCGCCGACGTTTTCGGGTAACCTTGTTGTTGCGCCTGGATTCGGACAATGTGCACCAGAGTGGCGTCGATCCCGTATTTTTGGCCTTTCTCCTTCAGCTCTCTATGAGCGGACAGTAACGTGTATTTTAAGTATTCCTTGGACGTCTCTCGTACGGTCCTCTCTTCCAGCAAAAGGCGCGGAATCATTTCCTGGAGCGCGCACGGCGCCTCTTGGTTCGAACCGCCGTCGAATATACCGAACAGGCCCTCCACGTTACAGAATGATGGCATCCGAACTTGCGACACGTACAATCTGTGCACACCGAGTCGCGCGATTATAACGTTTTTTCCAAGTATCTTGTTTGTTACATCTATTCCGCTATTAATATTTCTCTCTTTTTTTTAAATTACGATTTAATTTCTCATAAACGCGTAGAAAGAGAACAGAAAGAGTTCTTTGCAGTTTATACTACATATATTTTCTTTTAATTCTTTTCAATCGCAATGTTGCAATATTAACGCGTTCGAGACGAGAAGTCGAACTTTTTATGGTTATATAAATTGTAGTTTTTTCTTTTTTACGTGTATTTTTTTATATTAATAAAAATCAAGTGCACTTCTCAGACTCGACACACCGGCGAAACGAATATCGTAAGTGTCGGTCCTGCGGAACCGACGCCAACCAAAAACAAATTGGAAATAATAAATATTTGCGCAGATGCTTCTTGTACCTTTCTCTGGATCCAGCAGTTTCTGAAAAACCCAATCTCCATGGCTGTTCCAATCCCTTTTCCGCGGTAACGATTTCCTGCTGATTAGGGTGAGAGGGTAAACTCGGCCTATTTTGTCCAGACACATCGACCAAGGATATTGGTCGTTGCGATCTATAGACCTGGAATTGTCTCGGGTCCACGTGGAGTCTCGAATTGCACGATATGTCGAGAAATTGAAGTTGCGGTGGCACCAGAGTGGCCAAGTTCACCCTGTCCAGATGATTGTGAGCTAAATCTAACACCTGCGTAAAGTGCAATTATTTAATTGACATGATGTTCAGAGTGAAGTATTAGATCGTTGAGAAAGGAAAAAAAAACAAAACATTCAGAAACATTAAGAGGCGATACTGGCAACGGAATAGACTCTACAAAATGAAAGCTAAAATGAAAGTTAAGACCAAACCCATGCTGACAAAGATTACCTTCAACGATGCTGTTTTGTTAAACGTCGGGCAAGTTAGAAGCCGATTGGAGTGGACACGCAACACGCGTAAATGCCGTAAATTCGCCACGTTATCGGGCAAGTATTGAAGACGATTCCCAGATAGTACTAATTCTTCTAGGTCTCTCCAAGAAGCTATACAACTGCAACCAATAGTACTTTAATCGTAGAAACATTGAACACTCCAACTGAAATGAAGGTTTACAACTTGTCTACCTTTCCGGAAGTGTATCTAAAGTATTGTAGGCTATATGAAGGACCCTTAGCGAAGTGAATTTTGCAAGTGTGTCCAAAGCAGTGTCTGTCAAACAATTCGCAGTCAGATACAGTTTCTCCAAATTGTGGTTAGCGTGACGATTTTTATTCCCTTCTCCCAAGTGCGGAAGCTCGGACAGCCGATTATTCGAGAGATTCAACACTTTCATCCTACGAATGGACATTTCTGTAGATATTTCGTCAGAATATATGCCTAGCATCATAGCGATAGTATAATTCATGTTACTTTTCCGTGTTGAGGAAGAAACTCGTTGGCAATGCTGTCAGTGCATTGTCTTGCAGCGTCAAGTGAACGATGTTTAGTGGTTTCCTGGGTGGTGGAAGAGCTTGTAGCCTATTATGGGGTAGGTGAAGGACTTCCAGTCTCGACGGTTGCGTTAACAGTCTGTCTGGCAGGGCTGTTAAAGCGTTGTGAGACGCAAAAAGTGCACGCAACAAGGGTAGATCCGGTATCCATTCGGGGAGTGCATCTAAATTGTTGCTAAAATAAAATAAATTACCACAGTGTATATTTGTAATCACTTCAAATGACTGTAGCAAGTTATAAAAAAATTTTTAGCACTTAGTTTCAACTTAATCTTAACTAATTTAATTTTAGTATTTAACTTTGTGTAGCACCACTGGCCTCAACCTTGAGCAATCTGTATAAGTCACTAAAATTTTTAGTATTTAGTTTCAACTTAATCTTAACTAATTTAATTTCGGTGTTCAACTTTGTGTAGCACCACTGGTCTCAACCTTGAGCAACCAGGCTCGATAAATTACAATGTTGTTGCTACTTGAGTAATTTGAAGTGCAACATTTGTATAATTCTCAATGTTCAGTAACATTAATTAAGAGTTAAGCTGTTGTGTTTCTCTCCCCTTTTCATTCTCAGTTTACAATTCTGTTGAAAGTTAGTTTCATTAAAAGTTAAATTCTCGAAGATATTGTTTTATTGTTGTTAGTATTTCGCTGTTACTTACTAGGATACGTCTAGATGTTCAAGATTCACAGGCACCGGCTCGATAGTCAGCTTCTTTAATTCTGCAAAGTGACAAATGTATATTTATTCTCAAATGTACGTTGTCTTCCATTACGCGTGCAAAGTAAGAGAATAAGAAGGGCCCTTACTGTTGTTCCCGGCAATAAGAGACACGATGTTTCTCCCACAGACCGTCAGCTCTGTTAAAATATTTCGCGCGCAACGAACGCTCCTCAATTCTTGAAGAGCACTGATGTCCAATTTCTCAATGCTATTTTCACTGACGTCTAGATGCGTTAAATTCTTGATTAAAGAAGAAATAGAAATGGTAACGTAAGTCATTGATCGTTATGCCTAAGAGCCTCACGTACGTATGTACATATATATTGTGCTTATATATTTATGAGGATACATACCCCGTAATTTCCAAGTATGATGTTTCCTTTTAGTTGATTATTTCGCAAGTTGACCTTGTACAAATTCTGATTACTCTTGTCGTCTTTACAGCCTTTGCTGTGGTCTGTTTTCGTCAAAACGTCCTAAAAAGAATATATATAACTTAATATAAATTATTTTAAATAATTTCCAACTAAATACAATTTAACGATTCATCTGAACGAAATTCTAAATATTTCCAATTTACAAAATATTCTAAATGTATGATGTAAATGTTATTTCAAATTTCGCACGCGCATGCGTGAGTACATGTCAATACCTCAGTTGGCCGCTAGGTGGCTACCCAACCGATCAAAGTTTCTCGAAGTTAAAGTATGTTTACAGATGTACATAACAGTGAGTGAACGACACGTTCGTTACTCTGGTTTCCCTTCAAATCACGTATAAATCTTTCGCCTTTTACTAAAGATTTCCGTGGAGGGGAACAATTGATGAGTCTATGAGACAATTTTTTGTGTACCCAGCTTTTCTAAGCTGGGTCGTCATCTTTGATAAAATAAATTTTTAGGTTAGCTTGTGCGTTGTAACTGCGTTTAAACACAGTCCCAAATACTTCAAGAAGTATAGTTTTCGCACTTACGAATTTTTTTCAATTTTTAATTTTAATATCGCTGAAATTCATATTTTTATTCGTTTCCCTTTCTCTTGGTTTATATTTAATTATGCTATCATCATTATCACGCGTGAGAAGATAAGAAAAGTTTGTCGAAAAAGTCGATAAGAATTTTCATGTCGATGTACGTATTATCGAAAACAATGTATTATCGAGGAACACCGGTTGTTATTTTTGGTTAAATAAATTTCTTCAAGAGACATCATCAATATTTTCCTGCTGCCAGCTCCTGTTGGGCGCTGGTATATATTTCCTTCGACAAATATCCCGTGTCATCTTTTTCGTTTAAACAGACCGAAGCAAGAGTGTTCAATATAACGTCATTTACTTTCGATATGTAACGTGTTGTCTGAAATATTCATTAAAAAAACTTCAACGCACACCGATTAGATTTCTAGAGCGTGTCTAGAGCGCCGATCAATCCTTTTCTCTCAGGTTAATTAATCCGAATAATTGCCCGATTCGTTAGCCTGGAATATTACATCCTTACGGCGCAACTTTGCGTTTGTTGCCTCATCGTTCCGCGGCGTTTGCCTCGCGGATTTTTGAATTGCAAAACGGTTTGATAATTTCGTTCGGAAACCGTGCGTTCGACGTACCGTTAGCGCGAGGGCTCGCATGTTGAAGAAAGACGGCAAGCTGCCGAGGCAATTTCCAGCCAGGGAAATGTTTCTCAAGTTCTTCAGCTGCACCAGCTCGTGCGGTAGCTCCTTGATCCCATTACGATCCAAAATCAGCTCTTTCAGACTGCAAAAAAAAATTATTGAAAATTAATATATATATATATATATATATATATATATATCAATATCTATGT